>PVJA010032857.1:0-23800 GCA_004027025.1 Myocastor coypus
TTTTTAAAAGATCCTTTCTTACTCTTTCACTGGCTGCAACTGTGTCTTCAAGGTTGGAAACTCTATCTTCATTTTCGTTCATTCGGCTCTGCCAACTTGTGATCGAGGTTTTATTTTCTTGTATATCTCTTTGAAACTGTTTCATGCGATCTATGTCTTTCCTATATTGCTCCGTGAGGGAATCCATCATTTTTCTATTTTCCTCTAATTTTTTATCGATGTCTTCTTTAATAGTATTTAAGTCTGTCATTATGGTTATCATTTCTCTCTCTAATACAGAGATTATTTCTGTTCTGTTCTCCTTTCTATTTTTGTGTAGTTGTTCCCCTACTTGGGATGCTATTGATTTAGGCATGTCTTTGTCAACTTTAGATATTATTTCTGCTCTGATGTCCTCTATACGTTTCTCGAGCTGTTTTTCCACTTCATGTTTTTCTTTTTTTACTTCAGATGTTATCTCTGATCTCAGTTGCTCTATAAGTTTCTGCACTTGTGTGTCTGCCTCAGATGCTACCAATTCAGATGTTTCATCTGTATAATTCTCATTTTCTTCCATGATAGTGTCTTCTGTATTTGGTTTGGGTCGGCACGGGTCTTGAGATTGCCTCCTACTCTTTGTTGTTATCATTTTGTATGGAAGCGACCTCTACACTTTGGTGGTGTTATGCTGTGTCTATGGGCGTTTGGTCTGGAAACTCCAAGGTGGTTCTTCTACAGAGGTTCCTGACTCTTGTGTTGGGGCTCTTGCTGCTAGCTTTTGTGAATCCTGGCGGATGTGGTCTGTAGGTGGAGGTGGAGCTTTGGGATTGAGTAGTCCTGGTAGGCTCGTGGACCAGATTGGTTGCCAAACGGGCTATTTGATGGGTTCAGTGTTGGATCTTGGGCTGGAGGGGTTCAAAAAAAAAAAGGTTAGGGGTGGGGCGGGGAAAGGGAAGGCCGACCAATGTCCTCACCCAGCCGGCGTGCAGGCTCAGCTCTCAGGGGTGCGATTTGGGTCTGGGCTGGAACAGGACGTTAGTCGCGGGAACACAGAAGTGGGGCCGAGTAGCGCAGGGAGCTTACCCGTGGCGGTTGCGCAGGCTCAGCTCCAGCGGTGCGATTTGGGTCTGGGCTGGAACAGGTAGTTAGTCCCAGGAACGCAGAGGCGGGGCAGAGGGGCGCAGGGAGCTTACCCGCGGCGGCTGCGCAGGCTCAGCTCCAATCGGTGCGATTTGGGTCCCTGAAGCATAATTTTAAAAGTGCAGAAAAAATACTAACAATAAGTAAGAAGATAAATTATATTAATGATCGCTTCTCGGCCTTTTGGCTAAGATCAAGTGAAATTATATTAATGAAAGATAACTCATCAAATATCAATGAAATGTGAATAATAGAATGGATCAAAGGAAATCTAAACAGGGGCAAATGATGACATTGTAACCATGGAAGCTCATGGAAAACAAAGTTTGAGGAAAATAAATGAAGTTTGCTGCTAATATTTTTTGTTTTCTAATGACACTGAAAGATGTATTAAATTGAGGCAGTTTTACAAAGACCCAAAATAATTCTACACTTTGAATTATTTGAATTTTCAATTCATTTAAAATAAACTTTTCACTGATACATAGAAACTGTATGTACTAGTTAGGTACCTTGCAAAGTTTTGGTACATGTATATGGTGTTTGTGTAACATTTAAGTCTGTTATAGTTTATGTCTAGTT
This sequence comes from Myocastor coypus, assembly GCA_004027025.1. Classification (NCBI taxonomy): domain Eukaryota; kingdom Metazoa; phylum Chordata; class Mammalia; order Rodentia; family Myocastoridae; genus Myocastor; species Myocastor coypus. The sequence continues at coordinate 1,702 of PVJA010032857.1, forward strand.
GTTCCCCCAAAGCCTCATTGGTCATGGAGGGGGGACTTCTAGAGCTTGAGACTTGATCCATGATCCACTGGGATTATGTGTTTTAATACTGATGAGATTTTGGTCTGAGTACTGCTGGGAATTATAGGTGTGGCTTGAGGTGGATAGGCTAAGGCAGAGAGCCTGATGTAATTTAAAGAGAGAAAGAGAGAGACAGTAAAGCTGTTGCTCTCTGCTGTGCTCATTTTTCCGTTGCCTCTGTAGCCATTGTTTCTGTGCTGTCACCATGAACTGCTGCTCTCTGCCCTGTTCCACTCAGCCTTGGAGCAGGCCGAATATGGACTGAGACCTCCAGGAACTGTGAGCTAATAAACCTTTCCTTCCTTTATTTTGACTGTCGGGTATTTGTCCCAGCAATGAGTGAAAAGTAACTAAGACAGAATTAGGTACCAGAGAAGTGGGGTCGTTACTGTGACTAGCCTGACCATGTGGATTATAAGCTTTTGGGAATGGCTTACGGGAAGAGATAGGAAAGGTGCAGAGATGTCACCTACAAACGAAGCACTGGGACAGCATCAACTGTTCTGTTTGGGAGATTCTGGTCAGAGCTCAGACCAGAAGACTGGCTTAAAACCTGGGTATAAAGAATGGCTTGTGAGCAGAGATCATGAATATTTGGGGAGGTCATCTACTTGTGAAGAGCTGGAAAAGCTTCAGCTGTTCCGTAGGGGAGATTATGGTCAGAATTCAGACCAGAAGACTGACAGAAGGCCTACCTGTAAAGACCAGGCTAAGGAGGTTTCTGCTGGGAAAAAGGACAGCACTGGTCATTGGACTCGAAATCATTTGTGCTACAGATTGGCTGAAAGTCTGTGAGAATTTTGCTTGTGCCCAGAGACTTTGCCTAAGACTTAAATTAAGCATGGTGGACTGATTAATCTTTCAAGAGATATTTCAAAGCGGCGAACTATTGGGCTGGTGGCATGGTTGTTATTGGCAGCTTTTAGCCAGGTTTATGTTGAGAATCAAGAGCAAAGAGTTAAGCAGGATGATTTAAAATGTAAGTTTGGCCAGGAAGGAAGCACCAGGAGAGCTGTGGACTGTAAAGATGGAGCTGAAAGGATCTCCATTGCTGAGAAGGAACCAGAGAATCAAAAGGATGGCCTGAGAGCATCACAAGAAGTGGCAGCTCTCTGCCCTTTGCAACCTCAGAATTGGAAAGGAGAGGTTTTGTCTTGAGAACAAAGCCGCAGAGATCCGAGTACCAGAATGGCGGCAGTGGCCAAACCAGGTTCCAAAATGGTGCCAGCATGGAGAATACCTTCCTCGGAATCAAGGTCAAAGTGTTGATCAATATAGGCACTCCACCCCTACAACCAAGAGAGAAAGAAGCCTGGCTACTGTTCCAGCTGGCAGCAACCCTTGGCATCATCCACATAGGCGCATGCAGAATGTGAGAGTTCTGAGGTTAAGAAGGCTTCCACCTCGATTTCAGAAGAAGGCCTCGGAGGCCAGGCAGTGTGCCCCTGAGAGAGCAGTGTGCAAAGCTGTGTGTGAGAAGCCTGTTCAGTGGAAACACCAGAAGTCTGGAAAAGCCAGGAATGTGGATCATGCAAAGAGGGAGCAAAACTGGCCTAAGAGAGAAGCCATGGAGACTACCACCAAGAGTGCCTTAGGGATGGAGCTGCATGGAGCCCACAACTCAGTGCAGACTGTTTTGGATGTTCCAGTTGGAACTATGGGATTTAATGTTTACTCTGCTGGATTTTGGACATGTGTTGGTCCCAGTGTTTTGTATTACTCTGTTTTTTTTTTTTTTTTGCAACTTTTGGAATGCTAATGTTTTATCTTATACCTTTGAATGTTGGATATGTTTAGCTTTTCTAGTGTACAGGGGCTCACAGTTAAGAGTTTGCCTTGGATCTTGGAGGAAACATGGGATTTAGAGTTTTCAGCAATGCTGAAACTGTTGGGACTTTGGCAACTCTTCCAGATGGACTGAAATGTCTTTTGTACAAAGGGATAAGTATGAGACTTTGGGGGTCCAGGGGCGGAATGTTATGGTTTATGTCCACTGGTCCATGACCCACTGGGACTATATGTTTTAATACTGATAATATTTTGCTCTGAGTACTGCTGGGAATTATAGGTGTGGCCTGAGGATAGGCTAAGGCAGACAGCCTGATGTAATTTAAAGAGAGAAAGAGAGACAGACTAAAGCTGTTGCCCTCTGCTCTGCTCATTGTTCCTTTGCCTCGGTTGCCATTGTTGCTGTTCTGCCGCCATGAACTGCTGCTCTCTGCCATGTGCCTCTCAGCTTTGGAGTTGGCCAAATATGGACTGAGACCTGCAGGAACTGTGAGCTAAATAAACTTTTCCTTCCTTCATTTTGAGTGTTGGGTATTTGTCCCAGCAATGAGTGAAAAGTAACTAAGACAAAATCAAATTAAACAAATGTATTTCCTCAAATGCTAATTATTTCTTTATTCTGAAAAGTTTCCAAATTCTTTCTTCTAGCCTTTGGAAGTGTACAGTACCTTCTTATCTACAGCCAGCCTCCTTCACAGTAGCACACAAGAACTTCTTGCTCTGGTCTAACTGTAACTCGTAACCAGCTGGTCAGCCTTTCTGTGTCAGTCTCCAGCCTCCCTCGGCCTCTGTGACCATCATTCTACTTTCAGCTTTTAAAAGAGCAATCTAAAATTCCACATGTGGATGCAATACATGAAAGGAAGTATAAAAGTAATACTAATAATTAGAATGGTGATAGTGCATGTTGGGCATCACTTATTACCCACTAATCACTAAGCATTTATATAATTCCATTTTTTAATACACAGACTTCATTCTGCATCTCTACTAAGAGCCCACTGTGTGCCAACCCTTCTTCCAGGAATGAGAAAAGCTAAGCTTACTTTAGGTAAAGTTTATACTCTGAGACTAACACAGATAAAGAACTTCAGATTACCCAGCTTTGGGGTTTGGCATAGTGACACTGAGGATGGAAGCAGCACCAGGGAAGGTGCTCTGTTAGTTATTTTTCTCTCAGCTCAGACATATACAAATTAGAGGAAGAAAGCCAGCCAGATAATTTAGTGGATGAAAATCTATGCTTAGGCAGACACAATGACCATGGTTTGATCGCCATCTGCCCCTGGGGTGTTCTGAGACTATGAATGAGACTGGGCATGGTGGCACACACCTGTAATCCCAGCACTTGGAAAGCTGAAGACAGAAGCGTGATCTGTGTAGTGAGATTCTGTGGACCCTGTGCTAAATACATTTAAAAACTAAACAAAAAAGGAAGAAAGATTTATTTCAGTTTACATTCTGTGGAGATTTCAGCCCATACTTGGCTGGGCCCAAAGCAGGGTGGTATAGTGGAGGAACATCACAGAGAAGAAATAGTTCACAATAGGGTAGACAGGAGGCAGAGAGCAGTGAGCTTGCCTTCTTTCTGTTATTTATATTCCACCCAGGCATGACCTGATTGGTTGGCACCTCCCCCATTCAGGGTGGGGATTCCATTATTCCCATCCAGAGCTATGCTAAGCCAGTTCAGTCATCACATGCCCTTCATGGGAGTACCATACAGTATAATTCAGCATTACACACCCATGATCTAGCTATCTCCCCAAAGTTCCCCTCTGACCATGTGATATTTTGGAGAACATTAAGATATAAATCATGATACACAGCTAATCTGAAGAAGGACTGAAATCTGTCTCCAATAGGTCAGATGCTGAATTTAAAGTCATAGCAGGTCATCTGAAATGAAGTGCCCAGTGGTCATATAGGGGTAGGGAGAAAACACATATGAGACGGGAGAAGAAAATGGGGATTGAAGAATGATTTCTTAGAGGAGTTACATGGTTTTCCAATCCAGCCATTGGACAAAGATAAGAGGAAACTATGAAGTGGGCCGGACAGACCTATAAGAAACAAGACTAGGCTGGAACAATGAGTAAATGGTACTTAAGAGAGATGTAAACTAGAGGGAGATAGAGAAGTAGTGTTTCAAATGCAGCAGAAATCAAGGATGGTGAGTGAAGCAATCATTTAGTGCCAACAACACAGTTGCTGGTGATGTCAAAAGAGAACTTTAAGTAAATTGCATTGAAAGACCAAAACAAAAGGAAGGGCAAGGTAAACAGGAAGTGCAGGCATGGCACAAAGCAGAAAGTATGATACTGAGTAGTATGAGTCAGAGGTCATGTTAGGGGCTACGTGGCATCGCCCTGACCATGTAAGGCCCCTGAATACCAGATGCTGCAGAAATTGATGATATCAGTTCAGTGAGGATAATTTCCAATAACATAATGAAAATGCTTATTTTTACATGTAGTAATTGCTTTTCAGAATACAACCAAACCCCTAGAAAAGACCTTGGTTTTGGTTCTTAATATGAATTAGAAAACCTGGGGTGTTCAATATGGAAGTTTTATTTTCTCATCTCTTTTACAGAGAGATTTATTTTTGCTGTCAGAAGGGAGCATTCTGCAGTAAGCGGCAGGTTTTAAAGCAAGGGAGAGAAATGAAACTTGTTGAACCATGAAGTTGCACTTATATTATTAATAAAAAATAGACAACAAATAAAGGAAAATACCATTTTGGCAGAAGTAGTGTAGTTTGTCAAGATGATTAATCTCGGCAATGGAAAGCCCTAATTATGTGGCAGAAACTTAATGTATTTCTTAGATAATTGGGTTGGCTGCGGGCCTGGACCAAAGGCTGGGGGTGGGGGCATAGACACTGTAAGAATTTTATAGTTCAAAAAGATGAGAAATTTGAGCAACATATATAATTAGATACTTTTAGTGTTGGACTATTGCCACATTAAGCAACATAACAGAATAAGGAAAAAAATAAAAATCTCATTTAGAGAACAGCCTATGTGTACTATAGTAATATCTCTTTAATCTCTATATAGTTATGAATGGCTACAAATTAGAAATGTGTGATAATTTTTCTTTACCTTTCCTTTTATATTTTTTAAAATTTTAAAATAAGCAGAAAGGAATAAAAAAGTAGGTAATTCAAAATAGTACACAGTAACATAATATTTTCCTCAAACCTTTAAGTGTCAGTTGAAACTCCATTAATTCATTCTAATTGCACTCAAATTTTTGTCTCATTGGGGAATTCTTCAGGAAATATGCTTACAAATGAATCTAGAAAGGCTGTATTTAAAATGTTAGAGTGTTTTAAATGATGGTAAAAATAAATGACTCCAACTCTTTGAGATATTTGATTTTGCTAAGGCTTAATTTTATCCTGTCAAGGTTAGCATCAACTGTGACTTCCACGTTATTTACAGAATTCTTTATGAAAGTAGTAATAAAATATTGTACATCATATGAACAAACTGTGTTGTGTTTTCCACTGCAAGAAAAATTGTGTTTTAAAATCCTACCAATAAACCAATGGATGAATGTAAGGCTGCAATGTGCATTACAAAATGTATGATAGTAGTTACAAAGCAACCATTGCTCTTCTTCCTGGTATAGATGAGCTGAGCATCTTAAATTATAATTCATGACACCAACAGACTATTTAAGTGTTTGCAGCTCACCATACAAAGCTCATTTTAATTGAATAATGAAGTCTCTGGAGTAGGAAGGAGCTGTCTATGAAAATGTAGTACGTACTGCCGGGTGCTGCCTAAAATGTACATAAACAGTCACCACTCGATCGAAATGTGGCCTCTCTCTTTCAAAATCTTCACACAGCTTGTGCATGCCATCTGTGCTCTGCCTGTATTCCTTCTGTGCTTTTCTTAATGTAGAAAAATGGCTCTTGAAATTCTTACAGGACTCTGCAGAGTTTGCCACCTATTTTGAGAAGCATCTGGTTGTAAGCAGCCTCCATTTCTGCATTTGTGCCCAGTTGTCTGGCGTGTGGAATTTTTCTTGGGAAATCTGTCTGGTTGATTTTCAGCATAAAAGTTTTTGCATGTGCTGCAATACATATTTCCAGTGAGACCAGAGGACACAGCAATTCACCAAGGGTTGCATACAGGAATGACTACATGCCAGGAAAACTCGACTAGTTTACCTGTATCTAATTTGCACAAGGTTACCTGGAATTGGTGTTTGTTTTTCATGTTTGATGACTTCAAGATGGATCTTGTCCCTTTAAGGAATCCTGAATATATCTAATACTTGCTCAAACAACTGCTTTGTTGTTTTATCAGGGAGACTTAAGGACAGCTATAATTCATGTAGCATTCAGAAAAAAGGCACCTACCAGTCAGTAAGACAGATTGTGGAAGGAGCTAAAAAATGAAGATATTATAAAAGATTGATGTATCTTAACAGGGATAGAACTTCCAGCTCAGGTATGAAAGGTTATTTGTTGCTGGTCACTTTTTATTATTTTTATAGCTTTTTTTTAATAAAAATTATAATTAAACAATATTCAGAAAATTAATTAAATATAAATTAAAAATGAAATGAAATATCTCTCAATATTCCAAAATTCAAATCAAATTGTTAGTCCAACATAGAGGCCAGAATGGTGTGCATCATATGTGCTAATCTGCAAGCAATTCAAAGTACTCATATACCATTTGAATAGGGTAACATATACGAAAATATCAACTAAGAAAAAGATTCCATGGTAGGAAAGAATTACTAAGAATAAACATAGGGTCATGAAGATAGCTCAGTGGAATAAGAACTTCACTGGCAAGTGCAAGGTCCTGAGTTTAATGCCTGGTATGGCAAAAAAAATTAAATAAATAAATAAATAAATAAATAAATAAATAACATAAATACTGTAATGGCAAATATATGACCAACACTTTAACAGTTTGGGGATAAGATATCACACGAAGTTCTAGTATGTCGTGACATGGACAGTGTCCATGATGCTTACTTTTGGCCAGCTATCACTTGTAGGATGAGCTACTCCTATTTCCTTAATATCCACCGTATAAACCCAGACAGAGTCATGAACCATATGGTGCAGGAGAAGGCCATTTGTACAGTATGCTGATGGAAATATTTTGCTACTGTATACAAAAGAATAGCTGAAAGACTGCTGTTATATACAGTTTTTAATTGTTTGCCCTATTTGATGGAGTTCTTTCCATTCTCCTTCATGGAATTGTGGTCATTTTGATCCTTTCTAGAATATCTTTTAGTAAACTGTGTAGGGTTGGCTTTGTCTTCATGAAATTCTTTAACTATTCTTTGCCTTGAAAGTATTTCTCTTCTCCATCATACTGGAGTTTTGTAGGGTATATCAGGATGGGTTGGAAATTGTTTTCTTGAAAGCCTTGTAGTACTTTGCTCCATTCTCTATTAGACTTGATGGTTTGTATAGAGAAATGTGCCATTATTCTGATGAGTTATTATACCTTTAAGTGTAATCTATTTCTTTTCTCTAGAGGCTTTTAGTATACTTTTCCTGTGCTGCATTTCTGGGATCTTGCTTATTATATGTCTGAGTGTGTTTTTAATTGGGTCGATGTCATTTGTAGTTCTATATGCTTCAGTTTCCTGAATGTCAAATTGTTTCCCCATATTTGGGAAGTTTTCTGCTATTACTTCTACCCATATTCTTTTTATGTTATTTGTACAGACTCCTTCTTTCTCATTGATGCCTATTATTCTTTGCACCATCTTGCAGATGTTGAATGATTTTTTTTTTCCTGAATTCTACTTGTTTTTAAGACATCTTTTACCTTTTCACAAGCTGCATTGGTGTGTTTAAAGTTTGAAAGTTCATTCTCATTTTCACTGAAATGGTATTGCCAGTTTGTGATTGAGGTTTTAATTTCCTGTACAGCACCTTTAAATCTGCTTAAAGTATTCCATTACTTTTCTATATTGCTCATTAAAGGATTCCATCATTTTTCTATTCTCCTCTATTTTTTATTTGTGTCTTTTTTAGAAGCACTTAGTGATTCTATCTTCATTTTTTGAACAGTTTTATTTTTTATTGCTTTTAATAATAACAGATAATTTCAAAACGCGTTAGTAGGACAGCCACAAAGGTTGACAAAATGCATATTGTTGTAGTAGTTGTTCAGAGTAGAAGATGCTGACATTATAAATTTTCTAAACACTATTGGTACAAATATTTCTTCTCATTGAGCTAAGAAAAAGTAGTTGTATGCATAGTACAATAGTCTATAATAGTAGTGAGTTATCAGCACAACTGGCAAGGTTGGAAGCTGTTGATGAGCATTTAATCTGGCTCTACTTTCTATAACTCATGGTTAAAATTTTCTGTTGATAGTTAAGACCAAGTTACAGCAAGATCTATATAACAAAACATGTAATTTTCATATCTGACAAGGTCAGTCAAATCCCCTCAGGATTTACCTTGAAACTATGTAGAGCATTTTGTAGAACTTTTGTCGGTATCAGCCGTCTGAACGAGTCACAGCCATTACTTGAGCGGGTTGCTCTCTGTGAAAGCCTGAGAGAATGTTTTCTCTCTAGGTGACTGTCCTTAGGTATACTAAGCACAAGGTGATTGTGACTACCATGAAGTTCATCAGGAAAGCACACAGTCATTTACAGAACATGAGAATTTCAGTAGCAGCAATGTCAATGATCTGTCCCACCAGAAGTGACAGCTTTAGGGGGGACTTTTTTCCATGTGAAGAAAGAGGCTAAGAGATTTATCAAAGCAATGAGCATAAAACATCTTCAGTGTTCTCAATATGAGTACAGCATGACAATCTTGTGACTAAAAATGTATAACTGTCCTACTCTGTGATTGGAGTAGCAAAACACTTCTTCCAATTTTTAATTTTCTTTATTTTGGACATGTTCTATAGGGTTTACAGAGTTTCACTACATAGATCACTTTATGAGACTCACTCATAGTGATTCTCCTATTCACAGCCTCCGAAGTGTCAGGGTTATAGGCACAAATTACCACACACAGTCTCAATTGCCGTCTCAGCACACCTTGCAAGCAGGGCTGGCACAACATGCTGTGGATCGAACCTGGCTGCTGTGCTCTGCCTAAGCAGGCACTCTAAGCACTGGCTTTAGATCATGTCTTTTCCTCATCTTGTGAAGATCTATCAGGCCATAGGGTAGCAGAAAATTTTAAAATTATAGTACCATAACTGGCTTTTCAGACTCAGCCAGCCTTGACTAAACTACCCAGCTATTATTCAGAGAAAATCTGATAGCTCTATCTGACCAGCTGCACAATGGTCTGGACACATTTCTTCTTTTGCCAGCCTGTTTCAAGGACTAGCTACCTGGCGGGTCACACTAAATCTTATCTGCTTTCCCAGACCCTGACTTTGCCCACAACTTCCTGCCTCATAATGAATGGCTCCTTTAAAATGAACTTCCTGACACCTTGTGATCAAATATTTGTGACCAACTGTAGTCTAACCCTTATCAATGCTATACTTCCTTCTTAAAAAAAAATATATATATATATATATACATATATATATATATATATATATATATATATATATATATATATGTGTGTGTGTGTGTATATATATATATATATATATATATATGTTGCTATTTTACTCTAAGCCAGTGTTAGTGATTTGGATCTAGTTCCTTCTAGTCAGTTGGCAGAAATAAAAGTTTCCTTCCAACTCTGTGGTGCAAAGCATTTTTCATCTGGTTGCGTACAAATTCCAAAACAATAGTAGGTTCATATAAGATAAGGTTATAGATTATGAACCTTAATTCTGACTTCCCTTAAATTCTGTTTCTACATTTTTTCTGATTCCATATACCACTACTGCTAGTGAGAATCCTCTTCTTTAACCCAGGAAATACACACTTTGGACCCAAATTAACCCTTAACGTTTATATGTAGGAAGAAAGTAAACAGCATTCACTAATTCGTTCAGCTGTCAGTGGTGCTCAAACAAAACCAGTAGGTAACTTGACAATTGTTGTGCTGGAGAAAGACAGAATGCCTGGGTGTTGCACTAAGTTTTTGTTTTGGCTGGCTCAGGCTGCCTTCAGGTCTAGTGATTGAGTCAACATCCCCTCAACATCCCCTGCGCCTGACTGGATTGTCCATGCAGGTGCGTAAACCACTGAGCTACCCCACAAGCCCCCTCTACACCCATTTCTGTATCTACTAACCCACCAACAAGACTTGCATTTGCTCCAGAAGAGTTGTTCTTTTGCTTTATTTAGAGCTAAGGGTTAACAGGCTTCTGTCTCTCAAGTAAGCTAAGGAACTCAGAATTATGAACTTAGTTATCTTTGTGGGTCAGGTACATCAATCTGTAATCTTTATCTGTGGGAAAAAATGCATGACTCTAACCTTCTAGAGGCCATGGGGGAGTCTTCATGAACACTAGTACCCATGATGTTCATGGCCCTGCCTGCTGTTTGTCACCTTCACCTCCTTTAAGCCATAGTTTAATACTTAGCTATTTTCCCATCATCTGTACAAAATCTGGGACTCTGGATTAATGCATCTGTATTAATCAAAAAAGAAGAAACATATCCTTAAATCTGTCAAGACCTTTGGAGCCAGGTGAGTTGGCAACTAATTCTGTTTTCATGGTTGCTTGCTAGCTTGTATGTCTGTGGCTCCAGCTGCCCTGTAGAATCTTCTCAGCATCCCAAGATTGTAGGCAAAAAGCTTTTTCCACCAACATTTCCACTTAGCAGTTCTTTTCTTGATACTCTCCCCATCACCTCCTCCAAATCTGTCAGTAGCCATCCCTAGTTCCATGCTCTTTGCTTTTCACCTTTTCCCCCTCTCTTCTGCCTCCTTTTGCAATGGCAGTGTGACTTTGGGCTGTGTTTCCGGCTCTCCCCTACACTCCCTTGCAGGGTACTCAGGTCAGTGTCTCCATTCCAAGGCCACAGATGTAGGTCAGAAGGCAGAGGCAGACATGAGGTGAAAGCCTAGGCCTGAGCTTTAATTAGAGCTGCACAGGAAAGGCAAGGTTACTGACTGAAAGATAATTACAGCCTCAAGTTTATCTCCCCGCCCAGCATGACTTGTGATTGACAGTTGCTGTGCAGCATCCTCAGATTCTTCAGGCCCGCTGTAAGGTTTTGACATATAGGACAGCTTGCTAAAGACAGGGACAAGGTGATCTATTCTGAGCAGTTTCCAGCTGTTGTGTGAGTCTTCCTTTTCCTGCCTTTGGGATCCGTTTGTGAAGGTATGTGTATCTGTGTGTCAGGAACAAGGCTACTTGTCCAGTGTGTGACAGTGACAGGTTTCTGGATGCCTAGACAATCATGACAGTGATCAGGATAGAATTGCCACCTGGGCAGTGCTGATTGTGATGGGTGGTGCTGCACCAAGTAGTTCTAAATCTGGTCCTGGAACTCTGTCTTCCTTTTTTCTTTTTTCAAAAGTGTACAAATCTTAAATTTAAGTGGTGCATCTTAAATGGTTAAGGATAAGTCAGTGTCTGCGAATTGTCACCTGTCAGTTGTATTTCATGAACATGAAAGTGACTTAAGATAGAGGATTTTAAAAAGTTGTATTTTATAGTGAGGAAAGAAAATCAACAAAGGTTCATCTAGCAATCAAGATAATTTCTTGTATTTTCTTTTTTTTTTTTTTCTTGTATTTTCTACGAGTAGGCTTTTAGTTACTTAAGAAACTGTATTTTGAGAGTTAGATTGTTTGAATGTTGGATTATTCTAAAATGTTTTTAATGATCAGTTAATATTTGGTTAAGTCAATAGCTGTTATTTTCCTTATAGTGTACATACTATATTTAAGGGACTAGAGATAGGTAAGTACAAAGACATATATTTTGTTCATGTGAAGACAAAATATGTTATGAGTGTAAGCTTTAATGTTAAGTTTATAGAGTTAGGGCTACGTAAATACTATGTATACAGAATAACGAATAGCTGTTCTCATTCACACAATATCATTGTATCTAGAGTTTAAACATGTAAAACAGAAGTTAAAATTCTTAGCTTCCCTGTAAATACTGTCCTAACATTAAAATGTTATCTATACCTCTTAGCTTTGACTAAATAAAAATTTTATTATTATATGAATGAGATGCATTTATATATTGGGTAATAAATCTATTTGTGGTCTGTACATTGTTTCCTGAATTCTAGGAGATCTAGTGATAATTTAAGGGGGCTCAGGATACAGCTCAGCATGCATAAGTGCCTGCCTGGCAAGCACAAAGTCCTGAGTTTGCTCCCTGACACCACACACGCACACACACACACATACACACACACACACACACACAATCACACATTGCTTAAAAATAATAAAAGTAGTTTAAGTATTATCAATGCTGTTGTATGTAAACATGCTAAAGAAATATAAATTTTTTTCTTAAAAGTAAAAGTAAAGCCAGATAAAGTGGCAGATGCTCATAATTCCAGCACTCAGGAGGCTAAAGCAAGAGGATAGATTCAGTTTGAGGCCATCTTGGGCTACATAGTGAGTTCAGAGCCAGTCTGAACTGCTTAGCAAGGCCTTGTCTCAAAAAGAAAAAAGGAGTAAAAAAAATAAAAGAAAAAGAAAAAAGGAGTAAAAATGATTTCATGATGTAAAAGATTTCTAAAGGACCACAATGCTAATTATGGCTAAACTTTTGGTTTATTAAATACATTTAACATCCAAAGTATACACACCCTGTACCACAAGTGACACCTGGCCACCAGTAAGCATCATAGACAGTGTCTATGTCCACAACATACCAGAACCTTGTGTGATATCCTATCCCCAAACTGTAAGAAGTACTGGTTATATATTTGCCATTCCAGTCTTTATGTTATATTTTATTCTTATTAATTCTTTACTATCATGAAAACTTTTTCTTAGTTGAATTATTTTGAAATATTTAATTTTGAAGTAATTAATATTTAATTAAATTTCTGAATATTGATAAATCTTAATTTTTGTTTTAAGATTTATACTGTATCTTTCTCTGACTTACAATCTACTTATAATACATGATATTTTCTCTTAGTACTAGAAACTATAAAAAGTATATTTCCATTGAAAAAAACAAAAAAAACAAAGTATACACACCCTCTAAAATACAAAACCTTGCAGACCACCCACCTTACCCTATGGATATCCTCAAGCAAAACTGTTTATAACAATAGACTTTTTTGGACTTACCTTTGTGTGATTATTATATAATTGTATTGCGATATTTAGATGCAATGAAAGAATATACAGCCCAGGCAAGGTCACAAATAATTTGAGATTGAGCATTAGGTACATATAAAGTACTTCTGCTTTCTCCTATAGTAGATTTATTGTTTCTGTTTTAATATTTAAATATTTGATCCCTTTGGGGAGTAGACAGAAAGTTCATAAACAAAAACCATACTGAAGGGAAATACTTTAAGGAATCAATAACTAGGATATCTTCTTACTGAAAGGTTTTTGCATGTCAAAAGAAATCACCAAAGGATTAAAAAGAATATTCACAAGTTGGGAAATGCACATTAAATCAACACTTACATACCATCTCACCCCAGAAAGAATGGTTATCATCAAGGAATCAACCAATAACAAATACTGGACAGTCTGTGGGATAAAAGAACCCTTCTCCACTGTTGGTAGGAGTGTGGACTGCTGCAACTACAATGGAAATCAATGGGGAGACTCCTCAAAAACAGTGGCATTTGAGGTCCAATGCGATGCAGCTATTCTCCTCCTGGGTGTTTTTTCCAGAACTTAAAACATCATACCACAGTGATATATGTGCACCCATGTTTGTAGCAGCACAATTTGTCATAGTTAAATCTTGGAAACAACCTAAATGCCTATCACATGAGGAATGGATAAAAAAGGTGAGACATTTTTTATATAATAAAGTATTACCCAACTATAAAAAATATAGTTAAATACTCATAAGTGAAATAAATCAGACTCACCTGTGTAAACATTGTATTGTCTCTCTAGGGTAAGTACCTAAAAGAGTAACTAAAATCTGAGAGGTTCAATAGATAGTATGAAAGAGAAAGAGGGAGGAAACAAATGGGATAAATGAAAGGAGAAAAAGAAAGAAAGAAGGATGGGAAAAATATATGTATGTTAGGGGCTGGGGAGACAGTTCCATGGCACAAATTCCTGCCTGGCAAGTGCAAGGTCATGAGTTTGAACCCTGGTCCCGCAGCAAAAAATAAATAAATAAATAAATTAATTAATTAATTAATTAAAATATATATATATATATATGTACATACACAAGATAACTTGGATAACTGCTGATTTCTACAGGTCTATTAAAGGAAACAGTTAATGCTTAATATTTTTGGAACAATTTTGCATGCTTAAATCTTGTAACATCAACAACTAATTTGAAAACAATAATGTGCAATATAATAATCATTGTTGAATTCTTATTATTTTCTTTAGTGAAATTCTGTATCATTTCTAACAGTTTTTTAGAAACTACTTTTTATTCTCTTAAAAGAAAGTACTTTTACAAACAAGTACAACTTGCTATTAAAAACATATTGCAAATTTAGGTGAAGCTTTATTAATATAATCTGCTATTTTGTAATTAACTAAAGATAGACTATTGGTAATTAATACTAAGATATAAATTTACATGTGTTTTATTTTCTCTAGATTTTAAATTTTTCTTCTAAAACTGATAACATCTTTCAGAAATATGACTTCTGAATGATAGCCTAAACAGTAACAGATAAAATATGACCTTGACCCCTGATAATAATGCAGCACATGATTGATTTTTTAGACAGTAGCTGTACATTAGTCATACTTTTTATTTCATAGTGCCTGGTATCCAGATAGAATTATAATAGGGAAAACTAAAGTCTACTTCTCCCTCGAGCGTGGGGTAATTGAACTTTTTGGATCTTAAACAGTTGAGCATTACATACCAGCGTACAAGGGAGATATCGGGGCAGAGGACAGCTGTATTTTGGCATTGCCCTCCAAGGTCAGCGAGGACCCAAGGCATAATGGATCCTTTCTAAGATGATGAGACACAGAGTGTTGCTCAGTGCCCCCAGCAAGGAAGTTGTTGGATCCCAGAGGCCAAGAAAAATTAGATTTTATCTATAATAGTCATTCTTTCTGGGATAAGATGGAAACAGAGCACAGATTTTAATTTTCATTTGTCTTATTGCCAGTGATGTCAAACATATTTTCATGTATTTTTGGCCATCTGTACTTCTTTTTTAAAATGAAAGAAATATTGGGAAAATGAAAAATGTATTTTACCCATTACTGACTGAATTTTATCCTAGAAGAAGAAAATGACAGCATAAGGAACAGCACAAGAAAGACAGCAGCCAAGGTCACTGGGCTTATAATAAGACAACATGGCATCAAATTTATTGTGCTTAGTTATAGGCAGATAGAGGGTGATAGGGCTAACTATGGGGAGCATAGAGAACTTTTTAAAATAGGGCCTGAAAGAAGGCAAGAGACATTGGGTGGGAAGATCTTAGTAAATATCAGTAGTCAGAGTACCTTAGACGTCTCATGTCTCACTGGGCAAAGTCCTTGAGGCATCTAGTGTAAATGTTTGGATGTCTTCAGATGTTTAGGTGTTTGGAAGATTTTGTGTTCTGTTTTATCCACTTTACAACATCCTGTTTGCCAGGTGTACTGGTGCTGGGCTGAGAACAATGTTTATTGGAAGACAGATTTGGTACAGGGAGAATCAGGTCTAACTTGGCCCTTACAGACTCCGAGTGGCAGAAGTTACAAATAAGCCCGGAACTCTTGTGAGCACAGGAGGAGCTGCAAGGTAGTGCCCACATAGATTCCTAATGGTGCTGGTCAAGAGTTAATGTAGAGGGATTCACAGGCCCTTCAGAAAAAAGGAAGGCAAACAAACAGAAAAACAAAGGCAAATAAGCAAGCAGAATGTCCAAGTTAGAAAAATAAAAAACACTGAACAAAAGAATTTCCAATATCTGTCAGTCCCAAGATACCTGAAATTAATTTAGGAAAACGTGTATCTAAAGCACATCCTGTGTGGTGGGGGTATACTGGACTCCATAGAGAGCTGACCTAAAGAAGCGCTCAGTGGCCAGTTTAAAGAGTAGAAAATTGATGTGGATGAACATTATAGCTTGAAGAAGAATGGGAAAATATAGACAATAAGGGGACAAACTGCACCAACAGTCTTGCAGACAACAGAACTGCTTTCTGAAAATGAAAGCAAAAATGTCTTCAATCAATTAAAAAATTTTCAAGAAGTAAAACTTACAGAAGACCAAAATCAATAAATAGTCATCCTGACTTCACATAACAATGGGATGTATTTGGTGTTCAAGTTTTTCTGATGAACAGTTCTAGGAAGATTTACTGGCTAATCTGAAAACATGGAGCCCAACAGTGATAAACAGTTGCTGAAAATTGCTCCTGGCCTGGGAATCATAGGTGCCTAAAGTAACAAGGTTGAGACTAAACAGCTGAGAGGAACATACCTATAGCCATCACGGAAGAGAAGGAACACAGCAGGCCTGAGGGAAGTGAGTAACCCTGTGCACGCCCCCAGGCACCTCTACCAGAAGCTGTGGGACTTTGGGGGACAGCATGAAAGCAGAAGATAATCAGGACTGCAACAAGGAGAAGAAAGCGGTGCTGAGCAAGGTGGCAATTTGAAGATTACCTCCTACTCTGGCCCGGAGTAGCTTCAGGAACATCTTCCGCCTGTGCCTGAGCATGATTATTATTTTTTTTTTTAATGACACTAGTCTGTATCGTCCTATGTATATCAGAGCATATATCAACTATAAAAACCAAGAGGACATTATTTTGTTGAGAGATTGATTTGATGGCTATGTATTCCTTAATAATAAAGATCAGGAACTTCCTGCCATAGGATGGTTTGTAACTTCAAAAAGCTGCAAAAAAGAAGACTAAGAAAAGATACTGAAGTTGGGACTGTGGTTGAGGTATAGGAGGGAACTCTAGAAACTACCGTCACCATTGGGCATAGTGGCTCACGCCTGTAATCCCAGCACTCAGGAGCCTGAGATAGAAGGGTTACTGCTAGTTCAAGGCCAGCTTGAACTGCATAGTGAAACCCAGTCTCAAAAAGGCAACACTAAGAAAAAAAAAAAAAAATTGAACCAGAAATTACCATTGCCTCCAGAAGCAGGTCTAGAGCTTACTCCATCTTTTGGAACACTTGATTTTCCTATGTTGAGTTTACTTAAAGTGAGGTATACCCATGCAAGATATGCTTCCATTCTATGCTAATATTCTCTGAAGGTGCTATAGTTTCAACTTGACTTTAGTTAAAAAGTGCCTTTTGAGCCAGCAGATAGCTTAACGAATTAAAGCACCTGCATAGGCAGGCACAGGAACTGGGGTTTGATCCCCAGGTACCATACCTGCCCTGCTCCAGGGGCATGTTGAGACAGTGATTGAGACTGAGGGTGGTGGTGCACACCTGTAATCCCAAGGCTTGGGAGGCTGAAAATAGGAGGTCACCATGAGTCTAATCTGTGTAGTGAGACCCTGTAGACCCAGTAACAAATTAAAAAAAAAATTAAATTAAAAAAAATCTGCTCCTAACCAGCAGTGTTTATTTTTCAGTCATGTCCTTCACTTTGAGAGGTTTTTGATCTTTCAACCAGTACTAGTTAAAGGGGGGAGTGTGATCACATGGGATGGAAAAGTCTTAGCTGGAGTAAAGATTGAAACTGAAGAGGATAATACTCAAATTATTTGTAAATATCTTTTTTCCCATAAGAGTGAATCTGATACTTTGTCATTATTCTCAAAAGTAGAGTGCCATTGGTCTTTCAGTATTATCAAGCATCTAGTCATTACTTATGGTTGTAGAGATTTTTTCAGTCACCACAGCTTGCTTTGGTGGTTTAGTAATCTGCACGAGCGTTTTTGCATCTCTCCAATTGGCACTTAGATATCTGGAGGGACAAAACAGTGTCAGAAAATTCCACCAGCTGGGATTTTCAGAACTGAGCTAAAATCTGTGCCAATTTCAGATGCCTGAATTTAAATTTTTATTCTAAGAAACATATTTCTGAGAATATTATTGAAGAATGTGTTAGTGCCCTGACTCAAATTTTAGCAAACATACTATCATATGTATCCGTGGTGGTGAGCAAACCCAAACTATATCTGGAAAAACCTATTGTTCCTTTAAATATGATGTTGCTAAAGCTCCTCTGAAAACATGCTATGGAAAAAAATTCCAGTGTTTCACCTACAAGAGAGACACTTCAGGTTTTTTTTTTTTTTTTTTTTTTTAATAGATGGACACATGAAACAGTAGTTTACCAGGTCATGGATGTTCTGTATATTGCAATCAAGAGACATGTCTTATATTTACTGAGGGACACAAACTTGGCAACACAACTTGTGATAGGAAAGCAGATGTTACAATCTTGTTTTCTGGATATTTCCTCCATAGTGTTTGTAGCCCTTGCTGCTAACAATATTCCTTTAGATAAGCCAATGGATCTTCTGAGTGTAACGTTAATGATGAAAGAGAAGACCATGACAACTAGCTTTTATAAAAGGCGATAAGTGAAAGGTCACTGTGAAGTGCCTTCTGAAGAATTATCTGTGAACACTGGTGCTTGTGATGGTGATAGCACTGATAATATCTAAGACAGAAGAGTAGCTGACTAAAGGAACTACAAACCACTAACCCTTGTTGAACTTAGAATTTTGTTGAAGTTAATGCTTCTCTGGAAAAACCACACAAATAGAAAAACAAAGGAAATCAAACATGTCATGTAAACAGTTTTAGATGATAGCAATGGAGGTGGAGTCTGGTTTACTTCTAGATCAATTGGTTAGCAACCCAGGATGGACAGAAATCACAGCAGCACAAAGGTAATTCTCATAAGGGTTGGTGCAGATGAGCACCTTACTGGATATTCTCATCATTGCATCTACTTTGAAATACTTGGACTAGAAGCACTGGATAAGGAAATAGCAATGAAACTGGATTGGATTTCATCTAGAAATTTTGGTTATGATCACAGAGAGGATTGGTGACCACAGAAAGAAAACAATATTTTAATTCCTACATGAAAATGTTGTCTCCTTTCTACATTGCCTATCGGTTTGGGAAAAGGCAAATGACTTTCCCTCATGGAATTGGTGAAAAACTGTATTTATGCCTTGTAGCTGTGGAACTTGGTCTCATACCTTCCACCCTTCTGCTAAGATGGGCCATACAGTCTGGAACCAAACAACTGCAATCCAACTATTTGCAAAAATTGAAAACAATGAGAAAAACCATCTGACAAATGTGGAAGGCTCCAAGTTATTTCCTTAGAAAGTCTTTCTTTTCAAACGGGTATTAAATCATAACACTTTCAAAAATATCAACTAAGAAAAATTTTCCATGGTAGTAAGGAATTACTAAGAATAAAACATAACATAAATACTGGAATGGCAAATAAATGACCAGGACTTCTAACAGTTTGGGGATAGGATACTGCACAAAGTTCTAGTATGCTGTGGCCAAAGACAGCGCCCATGATGCTTACTGGTGGCCAGGTGACACTTGTGGTACTGAGATACTGCTGTTTCCTTGATATTCACCCTATAGAACCAGACAAAATCATAACCCCATCTTACAGATGTTGACTTATTTTTTGTTTCATCCTAGTTGTTGTAAAGAGATCTTTTCTTACTTCTTCAGTAGCTGCAATGGTGTTTTTAAGGTCTGAGAGTCAATTTTTACTTTCATTCAAATGGTTTTTCCAGCTTGTGATTATGGTCTGAAGCTCTTGAATAGTACTTTAAATCAGCATCATTCATTCTATTGTATTTCTATATTTCTCATTCAAGAGTTCTATCATTTTTCTATCCTCCTCTACTTTTTTTTTATTAGTGTCTTCTTTAGAAGCACTTATTACTTCTTTTATTATAGGCATTATTGTTTTTTTACTTCAGAAATTATTTCTGACCTGATATCCTCTATGCCTTTCCGCAGTTGTTTCTTTACTTTGGATGCTATTATTTCAGAGATTTCAGATGTTTGATTTCCAATTTCTTCTATGCTATTGTCTCCTGTATTTGTTCTGGGTGTGCTCAGGGCCTGAGAGTTCACTTTGCTCCTTCTCTTTTTCATTTTGTATAGCCCTGCCTTCTGATCTTTGGTGTAGAGCTTTGGTAGTGTTTTTACATTAGTAGAAGATCTAGATCTACGAAGTTCAAGCTCATCCAGGTAGGTGTGACTTGGATCTAGCTGCTGTGCTCCACTTCTTCCTGCTGCAGTTCTTAGAGGAGAACCTGTTGTGCCATTCTGGCAAGATGTTCTGCTCCTGGATCAGCTGGGTAGGTCTTGTCTCTAGTCTCTCTGTAGGGAATTCTGCAGCAGCTTTCCACACTACGCCTGTATGATGAATGAAGTTCCATGCACATACCCATCTTTGTTGCTGGGTTGAATGAATTTCCAGTGGGCCCAGGGTGGTCTCACTCAAGTACCAGGCCTGGTTGCTGGGTAGTGAGTTTCCAGCGGGCCCAGGGTGATCCTAAGCTGGTCTCACATGCTTAACCTGGTTGCTGGGGCTAATGAAAAATCCCTTTTATCTTCTTTCCTTTTTTCATTCTGAAAGTTCTCAGGAAAGGTTAACAAGCTATGCAGGGCAAGGTGGAGTATAGAGAAGTAGGAGGGCAACTGTTAATCTCTGTGCATTTCGGCTGAGCATTTCTAGCAGTAAGCATTTAAGTAACATAGTCTGATGTCTTTTTCCTGGAAGTATCTCTACATTTAACCTTCAGAATATTTTATAAAATTTAGCAGCTGTATTTTACAGCAAACTGCCAAGGTTTTCACTCAGGGAGAAGAAAAATGCAACTAAAACACAGGTAACTATTCTGCCATGTGAAGCAAAAACAGCACCTTAGAACTGAGAGCATCCCACCATGCAAGACTTGCCTCAGGAGAGATAAGAAACTGGACATTTCTGCTTTCCCAGGAAAACAATGTCTTTAAAAGCCAAAGATTTGTTGAAAAAACAGTAAATGGAGATGCAGGTTCAGAGTGATAAGAAATGAGTGAAAGAATCAAAGGAATAGCCATAGAACTGAAACACACCGCCCCCCAAACCATAAAAGGAACCATAATCACATGGCAGAATAACAGAATTTCTAGAGGTCAGGGACAATTTGAGCTTCTTTGAAGAAGATTGTAAAAAAGAGCAGCTGTGGCTGTTGCTAATGCTTAAGCATGCACACTTGCTGACACTCAACACAGGGTAGATTAGAGGAGGAAACTTCGCACGGTGCCTCTGTATCCTAGCAAACAGCCATTAGTTAACAGGAAGACTCATACTCGGGTCTCTCAGCTCCTCAGCAAGCCTGCTGAGTATTTCACGGCTAAATACTAGGGTAAGAAGATGGTTAGAGCTGAAGAAATTTTGGAGTTGAGTCAGAGATGACTGGTATTGAATGGGAAAGTTGAATATAAATAAATACAAAATAAAAATAGAAAATAAAATTTTCTATTTGAAATATAAAATAGATAATCTCACACTTTATGAAAAGTAAAAATGGGGTAGATGAAAATCAAACAATTGTCAAAAATAAGCTTATACTTCTCTTAAGAATGGGGGGGGGGTCCGCTGAGCATTGTCGGGGTCTCCTGCTTGAACAGTGCTTGAACAGAGCCCGGCCCTTGCCCGCCCTCGCCGCTGCCCGTACTGCCGCCGCAGCCCAGCCAAGCCTCGCCAGCCGCTGCCATGACGACCTCCTCGCCCTCGCAGGTGCGCCAGAAGTACCATCAGGATGCCGAGGCCGCCATCAACCACCAGATCAACCTGGAGCTCTACTCCTCCTACATCTACCTGCCCATGTCTTACTACTTTGACCGCGACGATGTGGCTTTGAAGAACTTCGCCAAATACTTTCTTCACCAATCTCATGAGGAGAGAGAACATGCCGAGAAGCTGATGAAGCTGCAGAACCAGCGCGGCGGCCGGATCTTCCTTCAGGATATCAAGAAACCAGACCGTGATGACTGGGAGAATGGGCTGAGTGCAATGAAGTGCACGCTGCATTTGGAGAAGAGCGTGAACCAGTCCCTCCTGGAGCTGCACAAGCTGGCCACTGATAAGAACGACCCCCATCTGGGTTACTTCATCGAGACGCACTACTTGGATGAGCAGGTAAAGGCCATTAAAGAGCTGGGTGACCACGTGACCAACCTGCGCAAGATGGGAGCCCCTGAGTCCGGCAT
>PVJA010032858.1:0-23721 GCA_004027025.1 Myocastor coypus
TTTTTTTTTTTTTTTTTTTTTTTTGTCTTTTTGAGACAGGGTCTCGCTATGCAGTTCAGGCTGGCCTTGAGCTCACTTTTGTAGCCCAGGCTGGTCTCGAACTCGCACCGATCCTCCTGCCTCAGCCTCCCGAGTGCTGGGATTACAGGCGTGCGCCACCACGCCCGGCCATGGTTTATTTCTAAGTGATGATTATTTGCAAGGTTGATGCTGCCTTAGTGATTGAGGATCTTAGCAGTAACTTCAAGATGAGAAAAATCGATTTTAATCATCCAAATTGTAGAATTTGAACACTGAAGATTTGGTGGTTTGTGGATATAGTGACGTAAGGCTTAAATTTAAGTTGATAAGATCATGTATATGGTTACCAATAGATATTTTTAAATTTATTTATTTATTTATTTATTTATTTATTTATTTATTTATTTATTGTCTTTTTGAGACAGGGTCTCAGTATGCAGTTGAGGCTGGCCTTGAGCTCACTTTTGTAGCCCAGGCTGGTCTCGAACTTGCACCGATCCTCCTGCCTCAGCCTCCCAAGTGCTGGGATTACAGGCGTGCACCACCATGCCCGGCCGATACTTTTAAATTTAATTAATTAATTAATTTATTTATTCTTGTTTCAGAACTTTATTTTTATGGCCAGCTTAGCCTGCCCTGAGGGCAGGGCTGGCGCAGCATGTGGTGCCAGGGATCAAACCGCAGTCCCTGAAGCTGCCCAAGCTTTCCTAAGCAGGCACTTTAGACCACTGAGCCATCCTGCTAGGCCCACCAATAGATATTTAATACCTTTATTAAAATTCTGCAGGACATTGAAGTATACACTACATTGCATGCTGGTATATGAGCTGTTCATCTTTAGACTGTCACATTTCTGGTTATGTATTTATAAAACACATCCATTCTCATGTGGCAGAAATTAAAATATACAGCTATGGTAAAACAAAATAAAACCTGTGATTTATAAAAGTTTTCTTCATAACTGGCTACTCATAGGCATATTAGTATCTTAGTATTATGGAGTCTAATCATAGTCCTTATTCATAGAGTGCAACCTGTTATAAAAAAGATTTTTTTTATTAACAAGTATTTTTATGAAGCTATTGGGAAAAAATACACAAAACTCAAGACTTGCAAAAAAAAAAAAACAAATACTCGTATATGGTTCTTAAGTAGGTAATCTCCGGTTAACAATTGTGTGTTTCATTTTACTAAAAGAAATACTGTGCAGAGCCGGGCATGGTTGCTCAGGCCTATAATCCCAGCACTCAGGAGGCTGAGGCAGGAGGATTGGTGTGAGTTCGAGACCAGCCTGGGCTACAAAAGTGAGCTCAAGGCCCGCCTCAACTGCATAGCACGACCCTGTCTCAAAAAAAAAAAAAAAAAGAAAGAAAGAAAGAAAGACTATGGGATTGGAGGTGTAGCTTAGTGGTAGAGCATGGCCTAGTACGTGTGAGGTCCTGGGTTTGACCCACAGCACCCACTAAATAAACAAACTAAAAGACATTGTAATCCTGTACTGAAGTTTCAGGATTGTACCTGTTTTACAAAACAAAACAAACAAAAAAAAAGATATATATTATTTTGAAGTATATAAGTTTAGAACAGGAAGGGATAAATATGATACTTGTATGTACCACATAAGTGTGTGGAGACTGAGATTGAAGCCAAGGCTTTACACTGAGCTATGGCTCCAGCTCTTTATTTTATTTATTTGTTTGTTTGTTTGTTTGTTTGTTTATTTTTGTGGGACCAGGGTTCGAACTCACGACCTTGCACTTGCCCAGCAGGCACTTGTGCCTTGGAGCTATCTCCCCAACCCTATTTTTATTTATTTATTTATTTATTTATTTTTGGTCTTTTTGAGACAGGGTCTCGCAATGCAGTTGAGGCTGACCTTGAACTCACTTTTGTAGCCCAGGCTGGTCTCGAACTCACACCAGTCCTCCTGCCTCAGCCTCCCTAGTGCTGGGATTACAGGCGTCAGCCACCACGCCCGGCTTCCAGCTCTTTATTTTTCAAGACAGCATATTGCTACATTACCCAGGCTGGCCTTAGGTTTGGGATTTTCCTGTCTCCACTTCCTGAACTGCTGACATTATTAATAGACATGCACCACCATCACCTTGCTGTAATGCTTAAGATGGTTTCTGGCCCAGATCTTAAGACAATGCAAGTACTAAAGTAGTTTTGCCTTAATACAGGAACAACCAGGAAGCTTTATGAGAAAAAGCTGTTGAAACTGAGAGAACAGGGAACAGAATCAAGATCTTCTACTCCTTTACCAGCCATTTCTTCTTCAGAAAATACAAGGCAGAATGGAAGTAATGACTCTGACAGATACAGTGACAACGAAGAAGGTAAAATTGAATTGAAACTGATATTACTCAAAGATATGCAATTTTTTCACTCATGAGAAATAGTAACCATGAGAAGGTAAAATTGAAATGAATACTGACAAGATATATATTGTTTTTGTTTGTATCCCTTAAGTGATCTTCCCAGTTTGCTTTCATTTACTCATCTATACATTGCATTATTTTGTACCTTTAAAAAAACTATATAGATACTGGGGCGGGCAGGATGGCTCAGCAGACTAAAGCACCTGATTAGGAAAACTTAGGTGGCAGCAGGGACCGCAGTTCGATCCCCAGAACCACATGCTGTGCCAGCCCTGCCCTCAGGGCAGGCTGAGATGGCCATTAAACAAACAAACTTCTCTTAAAAAAAAGAAACTATATAGGGAGCTGGGGAGATGGCTCCGAGGCATAAGTGCCTGCTGGGCAAGTGCAAGGTTGTGAGTTTGAACCCCGGTCCCACAAAAACAAAAAAAACAAACAAAAAAAGAAACTATATAGATACTGTCCTAATATTTGTTTTTAGTCCACATTGAATTTTTAGATCTAATCACATTTTTGTGTCTCTTCCTTATAACTGATAGTGATATTTGAGTATGCCATATTTTCTCTGTTGATAGCCATTGAAATTATTCAGTTTTTGCCAAATATAATTTCAGATCAACTGTAAAGTAAAGCAAGTATTTTGACCATAATCTTATATACTATTTTATGAAAATTAGACCATGACATTTATTTTTGAGACTAATACATGAAGTAACTATCCTTAAAATTATTATCAATATAATTTGATACTTAAAAGCTTTTCATTTATATATGATTTGTTAATTTGGTAATTAGTTTGACCTAAATTGCTTATACCTCTATAAGCAACTTTCAAATTAGTTAGACAGGTTATGAAATATATATAGT
Organism: Myocastor coypus; assembly: GCA_004027025.1. NCBI lineage: Eukaryota > Metazoa > Chordata > Mammalia > Rodentia > Myocastoridae > Myocastor > Myocastor coypus. The sequence continues at coordinate 3,270 of PVJA010032858.1, forward strand.
TTTTTTTCTTCAACAGCACTATTTTAGCAAGGAGCCAAAGAATAAAGTTAGCATAAACACAAGTAATACTTAAAACTTCCTGCCTCTTTTGCCTCTACAGGAAAGAAGAAAGAACACAAGAAAGTGAAGTCCACTAGGGATTTTGTTGCTTTTTCTGAACTTCCAGCTACTCCCTCTGGTGGATTTTTTCAGGGTATTTCTTTTCCTGAAATTTCCACTCGTCCTCCTTTGGGCAGGACTGAACTACAGGCAGCTAAGCAAGTACATACTTCTAAGGGAGACTCACCTAGGGAGCCTCCTAAGACCACAGCCTTGGCTGGCAAGGGACAGATGCAGAAACTAGCCCAAGGAGGGAGTTTGCTCACTTCCTCCAGGTCTGGCCATGGTAGTCGTGTAGAGAGAAGGCCTTCGTCATCTCAGCATGAACTCACTGCCATGGTCTCTACTGCAGCTTCTCCTTCAGTGATTAAAGAAACCACTACTACTTATTGTCAGGACATAGTGGAAAATATTTACCATGGAGGAAAGAGTGGAACTCAGCCATTCCATGCTGAAAAGGCGAGTCTTTCAGATCAGTTCATTCTGTCCAGCGAAAGGGAAGTACTAGAGGAGAGTAGGCGATCACAGGTACTTTCTCCACCACTTGCTCAGGCAATCAGAGATTATGTCAATTCTCTGTTAGTCCAGGGTGGGGTGAGCAGTTTGCCTGGGACTTCTAACTCTATTCCCACACTGGATATAGAAAAAATATGCAAGAGAATTGATCTGTCTGAGTTTCAGGAAACTGAATCCCCATCACCACAAAAGCTCCCTAGACTCGGTGAGAAAGCAGTAGGGGAAGGTGATCCCAGGTCCTTTGTGGCATCGCAGAGTGGTGCTGGATCCGCACAGATGTCTGCTTCTGCCAAGACTGTTGTCTCTCATTCACTTACTACCTTAGGCATTGAAATGTCTGAGCAGTCGCAGCATGGTAAAGTAGATGCCTCAGAACTGTCTTTTCCTTTGCATGAATCTATTTTAAAAGTAATTGAAGAGGAGTGGCAGCAGATTGACAGGCAGATACCTTCTTTGGCATGCAAGTATCCAGTTTCTTCCAAAGAGGCAACACGAATATTAGCAGTTCCCAAAGTAGATGATGAAATCCTGTGTTCTATTTCTGAAGCCGCCCCACCAGCAGGTCCTAAAGCAGCCTCCGCTGAGTCCTGCGCTAAACATGTGGACTTAGCGCTCTGCAGAGCATACGAAGCTGCAGCATCAGCATTACAGACTGCAACCCACACAGCCTTTGTAGCTAAGGCTCTGCAGGCAGACATCAGCCAGGCTGCACAGATGCTTAGCTCAGATCCTAGTTATATACCCCGGGTACTTGAGATTCTAAGCAAAACGTATGATGCAGCTTCATTTCTTTGTGAAACTGCATTTGATGAAGTAAAGATGGCTGCCTGTACCATGGCATCTTCCACTGCTGGCCGCCGGCATCTCTGGTTGAAGGATTGCAAACTTAGTCCAGCTTCTAAGAATAAGCTGACTGTTGCTCCCTTCAGAGGCAGTACTTTATTTGGAGGAGAAGTACACAAAATAATGAAAAAGCATGGAAATAAACAGTAATATGGTTAGGAACAAACACATTGTCTTATTTTTGATATGGAAAACTTAGGCGCTTTTGTAGAAGTCTGAGATACCTTTAAGGTCATTTTGGTTTCAGATTGGGCTGATTTCTTTTACATATATATATATATATATATATATACATACATACACACACACACACAAAGGTTCTTTTTTTTTTTTTTTTAAGAATTTTTTATTTTATTTATTTTTTTCTTGTTTCAGAACCTTTGTTTGTTTATTCGCTCATTTTTTATGGCTGGCTCAGCCCGCCCCGAGGGTAGGGCTGGCACAGCATGTGGTGCCAGGGATCGAACCGTGGTCCCTGAAGCTGCCCAAGCCTTCCCATGCAGGTGCTTTAGACCACTGAGCCATCCCGCCAGGCCCCTGGGCTGATTTCTAAAGCTAACTTTATTCATTGCAGCATGAAAGTAATTTCCTATGTAGATTGCTCTATTTTTTTTTTGTTTTTTGTTTTTTTTTGTTTTGTTTTGTTTTGCTAGATTGGTGCAAACATAAGCTTTATAGATCACATATTTATCTCACTGTTTTCTTTTACTTACATTTTTATAACTTTTCAAAACTAATATTTCAATTAAATACTAAAATATTTAATTTAGTATTTAAAATACTACTAAAATATAGTCTTCACTTCTTATACTGTCATACACATGTTTCATTATACCTAGGATAGAAATAAATACTACACATTCAAAATAATGGTTTTCTTTTCTTTCTGGTGCCTACATCTTAAGTATCTTCTTCACTTTCTAGAACTTAGCCACTTTGCTCTTACCTTCTTGCTTTTATGTGTTGCTTACTTGTGTCTGTAACATTGTGATATAGCCTTGATCAAAGAAAGCTGCTTCTCCATAAGCTGTTGTTGATATGCAGATAATCGTGTTCAAGAATTGACATCTCTGAGGGGCTAGGGGTGTAGCTCAGTGGTTAAGCATATATGCTTAGCATGTGAGAGGCCCAGGTTCAATCCCAGTCCCCCTTCTCTTTATTAAAATAAAGGAATTTAAATCTAGAGACACTTTTTAGGCCAGTGACAGGATTTGTTTTTGTAGTGAACTCTAGTGAAAGCAGTATACAGGTTTACATTTGGGTGCTGGTGTCAGTTCTCTTCAGGGGTAGATAGTAAACAGTTTGCAGACTACATGAGTCAGTGGAGCACACTTTGAGGGAACTCTGCTCTGGGTGAAGGATTTTCTATGTGTGCCCCTCGCTCACCGTTCCATTTTGTTAGGTGAGCTGGACACTGCAAAGTTGGGGTCTCTTTCCCTCAAGGTATGTTATATTTCATGGGGACTTAGACCAGCAATCTAGATGCTAAGAGCAAATTTCCATTATTTTTTGTATTAAAGCCTGAAGAAATCATATCATATCTGAGTATCTGTTTATATAAAGCAATGTACTATCCTGTGTTCATTTTTGTGATTGTAAGGTAAGAGAGCCTATAGTAGAGGCACTGTGGAAAACTGTCTTAAGCATAACAAAATATGGTCTCTTGGATTCTTCTCTAGTCATTACCATTGACTACATCTTCCATCTTTGCAGCTTTTGGAAGTAACTTTATTATTTGTTTTTTGCAATGTACATGTGTACATGTACCTACTAAGTGCTATGTGATTTTTAAAATGTATTCCTGTAGAATGCTGCTACAAATTCAATAAAGTTGTTAAATTTGAACAGTTCTGTGTGGTCTCCAGAAACATGTTGTATGTGTGCTTTATTCTTGGAGTTGCAACAAGTTGAACATTTGTGGATGAACATTTCTTTTTCCATCTCATCACTGAAACTCACTTGACATTCCAGTGGCATAACTGAAAGTATTCTAATTACTTTTAAGTAGTTTTCCTTCTATTTGAGCATTGTTTTTTTATTTTTATTATCTTTTGGGATCAATTTCATTAAAGGAATTAATTTCAACCAGATACTTCATTTGTCTAATCAATTTCTCCTTGGCTAATACATTTAGTCATTCTTTGTTAGATTCTGAATTAAAGCATAAGGATAGGTTTTATAATGCTAAGGTTGTCTCAAAGAGATACATTGATAGAAGAGTTGTGAGAGGGGGTTGAATTGGTAGCTTAGGACTAAATAAAGGTTCAGCTGTTTGAACAACTGTTTGAACCAACTTAGTAAAAATCACTTTGGGGATAGGAACTACAAGTAGATTCTTTGCTGACTAGTGTCAGACTGAAAAGTTGGGGAGGCACATAACTGTGTGAGTTGGGGAAGTTACTGGGAATTGAATTCGGGACCTTGCACTGGCCAAGCTGTGCTGCTGAGCCTATCCCAGGCCCTCACATGGCTGTCTTGATCACTTTTTTTTTAAGCACATTTACCTTGAGTTCATGCAAAGCTAAAGGTTTGTTTAGGAACTGACTCCATTCTCATGGGGTTTTTTTGTTTTTGTTTTGCTGAAAAGTAATCTAACTTAAAAATTTTTTTTTTTTAATTTATTTTTTTGTCTTTTTGAGACAGGGTCTTCCTATGCAGTTGAGGCTGGCCTTGAGCTCCCTGTTGTAGCCCATGCTGGTCTCAAATTCATACCAATCCTCCTGCCTCAGTCTCCCGAGTGCTAGGATTACAGGCATGAGCCACCACGCCCGGCTAACTTAAATTTTTAGTTAGTCGGTGTAAAATTAATAATTGTCTTTAGTTTTGCTACACTGATAAATGGCCACCACAGTGGAAATGTTAAAGATTCAAATGCAGATCTTTAAATGGTAACAAAATCAAGTAGAAGCATGGAATGTTGAGGTGAATAAAAAAATAAAATCTGTTTTTGAGTTAGTGAGTATCATAGTGATAGGCTGAGTAGTAAAGTACTGGCTTATCATCAAAGAAATGTTGTCATGGGAAAGAGAAGACCTGTTATTGGTTATTCCTTTGTATGAAAAACATCCTTTCTTGCCTCAATTGAACTGTGTCCAGGCTTTCTGTAACTGCATCAAAGGAGAGACTATGTTCTGGTTCTGTAGATTGAACCCTAGGGCCTCACATTACATGTGTTAAGCATGTGCTGTACTAGAGCCCTCTGCTGCACTTGTGCGTTAACTTTGGAATTTACTGTTCATTGTTGGAAGCTTGGTATCAGATGTCATTCTCAAAATCCTCTAGATGCTTTCCCCTTCCACATGCTAAATTTAATAAGCTAACTTTCACTGTGAAGTGTGACGTACTGTCGTATTGCGCGGACAAAGCTGTGTGGCTGCCTCAGTACCCTTCCCTGCCCTGAAACTGTCTAGTGAAAGTTGCCTTGAGAGCACTGAATTCGCTTGTATGTTGCAAGCTGTTGGAGAAAAAAGGGAGAGTAAGTGGGAAGAAGTGGCAGTCAGTAGAGAGGGAAGGTGAAAGAAATGGAATCTTTTTAACACAAGTTAAAAGGTTATGGTCTACTGAGGTTCTTAACAGTAGACCCACATTTTGTATTTATGTGCCTAGAACCAAGAACCAGGGTTCCGAAGTGATACATGGAAAATACAGCTTTTGTATTCCAGAGAGTAATGGTTTCTCAAATGTTGTTTCCAGACTCTAAAATAGAGCTCAAGCTTGAGAAGAGAGAACCACTAAAGGGCAGAGCAAAGACTCCAGTAACACTCAAGCAAAGAAGAATTGAGCACAACCAGGTATCTAGTTTCATGGTCACTCTGTACAGGTACAATAAGTACTCTGGCAGCACTCCTTTGTCTTGTCCTTGTCCCTTTTGGCTAACAGCATCTAGATCCCAGCATACTCAGTAAACAATATTGTTAAATGGCACAAGAAATCTCAGCTTTATGTATTTGTGTTAGGGTGGCCTATTTACAGCAAAAGCAAGCTCTTGGTAAACAATTCACTTGGGCTTTATTCCATACTGAACATGATTCAAAGCTGGTTGATGGGTTGTGGGAATGAGATGGAACCCAGGGCCCACTCTGTGGTGAGCAAGCATTCTACCACCATTTTGCTTTTTCAGGGAAATTTATTATTTTGGTACCTGGGGTTGAATAAAGGACCATGTACTTACCAGGCAGGCGCATGTGCCACTGAGCTATTTCAATGGCCCATGAGAGAAAAATCTCTAAAAGGTAGAATTAATTGTCTAAGTACTTTTGAAACAACTTTCATTTAAAAGGCAGGAGAATAGTTTTATATTTCTTTCTTTGTCCACACCTTTCTGATGGCTTTTACTTTTACATGTCTTCTGCCTTCATCTTTTGTGACTTTTCCCTAAACTGTGGCTTGTATGGTCCTAAGACTACATTGTTTGTTTTTTCTTTTCTTTAACAGTAAGTGAAAATTTGCTTGGATGAATATGTAAGAGGAAGATAGAAGTTTTTAAAAAGAAAAATGTAGGAGATAAAATGAATGAATGGGCTGAAAACTTAAGTATTGGCTCTAATTTATTTTTTATTACTTATTTTTGTCATTTTGAGACAGGGTCTTACTATGCGGTTCAGGCTGGCCTTGAGCTTACTTTTGTAGCTCAGGCTGGTCTCAAACTCATACTGATCCTCCTGCCTCAGCCTCCCAAGTACTGGGATTACAGGCATGTGCCACCATGCCCAGCTTCTAATTTAGCATTTGCTTGACTAACAGAGCAAGAGTGCTATCCCTCAGGGTTTTTCCTTACTAAGTTCTGTTTGTCACTTTAAAATTCTTTATCCTCAGAAGAAATGCTACTGACTTATTAAGTGATGTCCTCTTCTTTTTTTGTTTTTTTCTTTTTTTTTTGTCTTTTTGAGACAGGGTCTCGCTATGCAGTTCAGGCTAGCCTTGAGCTCACTTTTGTAGCCCAGGCTGGTCTCGAACTCACACCGATCCTCCTGCCTCAGCCTCCTGAGTGCTGGGATTACAGGGGTGCGCCACCACGCCCGGCCCAATGTCCTCTTCATTTGATGCAGCTGGTAAATTGAAATTTGCAGCTATTTATAAGAAGAGCTGGGACCTGGGAGATAGCTCAATGGAGTAAGTGCTTGCCTGGCAAGCCCCAGGGCCTGACTTCAATCCCCAGTACCACAAAAAAAAAGAAAGAGAGACAGAAAGAGAGGAAGGAAGAAAGAAAGAGAGAGAGAGAGAGAGAGAGAGAGAGAGAGAGAGAAAGAACACTTGGAGCTAGGTGGAGTTGTACACACCTGTGATCCCAGCTGTTCAGAAAGACTGCTAATTTGTGAAACTTTCACAGTAGAAAGAGCTGGGGATATAGCTAAACAGTAGAACACTTGCCTAGCATAGCATGCATGTACTAGGCCCTGGGTCCAATTTCCATTACCACAAAAAAGAAAAAAAAAAGTTAGCAACTGGAGAATGTATAGAGTATTGAATGATGTTGTTTAACATACTACAACCAAATACCAGAATAAAAATTTTAATCATTTATCCAGCATTGCTAGTAAAGAACTGTTGAAGCATGCTGAAAAGTAAGGAAATAACAAGAAAAACTAGGCAAACCTGGTAAGAACATTGAGCTTAACAAGAATGGAGAATTTTTCTTCAAAGTACAAAGGCAAGATAATAGTGTGTGACTAATCAGGCATTAAGCTGTGGGGGGATGGAGGTTATTGAAGATAGTTTAATGGGTAATTATTTATGTTAAGGAATCCAAACTGCAGGGTAGGATAAGAGGCAAGGGAGGTACCAGAAATAATGAGACATTCACCTTAGAACAGAAAATTTACAATATTTTACAATATTTACAATATTGTAAATTTACAATTTACAATAGCGGTTCTCAACCTGTGGGTCTCAACCCTGGCAGGGGTCGAATGACCAAAACACAGGGGTCGCTTAAAGCCATTGGAAAATGTTATTTATTTGGAATTACAGTTTTTTTTTGTTTTTGTTTTTTTGTTTTTGGTCTTTTTGAGACAGGGTCTCGCTATGCAGTTGAGACTGGCCTTGAGCTCACTTTTGTAGCCCAGGCTAGTTTTGAACTTGCACCAATCCTCCTGCCTCAGCCTCCCAAGTTCTGGGATTACAGGAGTGCGCCACCACGCCCAGCTTCATGGAATTACAGTTTTGAAGTAGCCACCAAAATTACTTTTTGGTTTGGGGGTCACTGCAACCGTATTGCGGGGTCATGGCATTAGAAAGGTTGAGAACCACTACAATAGAGATAGGAAAGAGATATGCACACCATTGTCCATTGTTTTACCAATCGAGTTTCAGCTTCACCTTCCAGGTTAACTGGTTTTCAGTATCTAAATTCTGTTCAAATTTTTCCAGTCCTGGAAACATTATCATTACCTTACTCAAATTAGGATCTCACCAAGGTCCACATATTTTTATTGCCATTTATCTGTTACATGTATGACTGAATTTCTCCATTTATTTCATTCTTCTGTCGATACCTTGGGTGGCCTGTTGACAGAGTTAAACCAGTAGCATGGCAGTATGATAGTCTATTGACATCATACTGTGCTGCCCCTTGCAGTAGCTGTTGTGCTTGGAATATATCTAGAATGTCAGAGAAGCAAATTTTTAATTAATTTGAAGAGCTACGTACAGCCAGTGGCTACTGTATTGGACAGCATACATCTGGTGGATTATTGAGATTCACGTTCAGTTTTTTGAGCAAGAGTAGTTAGATGATCTTACTGGCAGCCTTCCCATCATGTTAGCAGGTACACAGATGTACTTTTAACATGCTAAAATTAGTCCTAGGCTCAGTTTTGAAAGATTTCATTTATGCCAGCCGGGCGTGGTGGCTCACTCCTGTAATCCCAGCACTTGGGAGGCTGAGGCAGGAGGATTGGTGTGAGTTCGAGACCAGCCTGGGCTACAAAAGTGAGCTCAAGGCCAGCCTCAACTGCATAGCGAGACCCTGTCTCAAAAAGACAAAAAAAAAAAGAAAGATTTCATTTGCTACAGAGTTTTATACCTCTTTATGGAATGATTCTAAAAACAACTGATGATTATTGCCTAAATCCAGTATTTTATATATTTATGATCACTTGTCATCATTAAAATTGTGTATTTGGCCAGGCGTGGTGGCTCACGCCTGTAATCCTAGCACTCGGGAGGCTGAGGCAGGAGGATTGGTGCGAGTTCGAGACCAGCCTGGGCTACAAAAGTGAGCTCAGGACTAGCCTCAACTGCATAGCGAGACCCTGTCTCAAAAAGACAAAGAAAAAAAAAAAATTGTGTATTTGTTTTTGTGGTGCTGGTGATTAAAGTAAGGGCCTTATGCATGGTACCCAAGTATCACTGAGCAGTACCCCCAGACAAAAGGTGACCCAGTGTTTTGGTAGGGGTCAAATATACTCCTTTTCAGTTCTCTTATCTCCTATCCTATTGTCCTCCATTTGTCCTTAGTGATTTCTTGCTAGCTATTCATTTCTACTGGGTTGTCACTGCTTTTAGAACTTTTCAATAAGTAAGGAACAGTTACTTATTAGAAGAGGGGGAAAAAAAAAAAAGAAGAGGAAAATAAGTCATGAATACATAGTGATATTTTAAATTTACGACTATAGACTAATTTGGGAGCTTTTCTGTGTTTCTTATGCGAAGTTGAACAGCATTACTATTAACCATAAAATAGCAAAGTGCAATTTGAGGGGGTCTTTTGGGGTGGTACTGGGGAATGAGTCCAACTGAGCAATAGTTAAGTTTGAGTTCTCTATACAATATTGTTAAAAATATAATTGTATGGCACTGCCCAGGGCAGTGAGCATTTATTCATTTCCCAAGCAAATAATCACTTTTCTACTAATTGTATGTATGTATGTATGTATGTATGTATGTATGTGTGTATGTATGTATATGAATTTTAGGGAAGGGTCTACAGCAGTGGTTCTCAACCTTTCTAATGCCGTGACCCTACAATATAGTTCCTCATGTTGTGGTGACCCCAAACCAAAAAATAATTTTGGTGGCTACTTCAAAACTGTAATTTTGCTACAGTTATGATTCAGAAAGACTTTAGGCGACCCCTGTGTTTTGGTCGTTCGACCCCCACCAGGGTTGCGACCCACAGGTTGAGAACTGCTGGTCTACAGAGTGTTCAAGGTCTCACTGCCAGATCGGACTCAGTGAACCACCTGTTTACAGCCTCCTGAGAGCTGGGACTACAAGCACACGCCACCATGTTGTCTCAGTTGCCATCTCAGCACACCCCAGGGGTCGCTGCATCTTGCTTCCAGGCGCTTTAATCCACTGAACCATTTGGCAGGCCCCTCTTGTGTGTCTTAAGTAGAAGTTGGCCCTCAGAATGTAAACATGTGATATGTTTATTTTTAGCCTTACTGGTTTCAGTAAATGCTAGGTTTTTTGTTTGGTTGGTTGGCTTTTTGGTACCAAGAGTTGAACTTAGGACCTCATGCTTGCCAGGCAGACACTGTGCTACTGAGTTATATCCCTATCGGCAGAGATTAGTTATTCAAAAAAAGCATAGCAAATAAACGGGAAATTTGGTAGATTACCAGTTTTAAGATGCAAGTCTCTGCTCCCCTCCTCCCCTCTTCTGTAGGTGAATATCTGCATGAATGATAAACAGTATTAGATTTTTCACATAATGTCTTTGGGTTTTTTTGTACCAAGAATTGAATTCTGGAATTTGTACTTTCCAGACAGACACTTGTGCTCCTGAGCTGTATACCCAGCCCAGTAATATAGTTCTTTAAAAATTTTTTAAATGCTGAGTATACGTTGATAAATAAAATATCTGGTCTATATAAATAGACTGGATGATAAAGCTATAGATTTTTGTGTGTGGTATGGAGGCTTGAACCCAGGGGCCTTTGCACTGAGTGCATCCCCAGCCTTTTTTATTCTCCTGTGAGGCAGGGTCAGACTTAGTTACCGGAACCTGACTTGAGTTTGCAACCTTCCTGTGTTAGCATCACCACATGCTGGGTTGTAGGCATGCGCCACCACACTAAAGCAGATGATTCTAAAAATTTTTTTACACATATTTAAACTGATATTGAGCAATTATTAAATGGGATTAGTGCTACTGAGGGATGTGCAGCCAGGCAGGTAGCTCAGCAAGCATAAGCAAGTGCAAGGTCCTGAGTTAAATCCCTGGTACCAACAAGAAAAAAAAGTGTGTGTCTGTTTTTGCAGTGCTAGGGTTTCAACCCAAAGCCTTGTACCTGTCAGGCAAGTGCTCTACCATTGTGCTCTGGGATCCTCCCCGCTTTTAGAAACTATTATAAGGATTTGACAGTTTGCCTTGGCTATGCTCAAAATTGGGATCCTCTTGCCTCAACCTGCTGAGTAGCTGGAAATACAGGCATGTGTTACTGTGCCTCACTGCATGTATTCATTCGCTTAAATTTGCATTTATTTGCGTTGGGGATGAACCTGGGGCCCTGCAGGTGCTAAGAATATTTCCTACCACTGAGCTGCACCCCAGCTCCACAGGTACTTGCAGAAGAAATTCTGATTTAGTTGGGCTGAGGTGGAGTCAAGGGCATTTGATTTGTTTTTTTGTTTGTTTTGTTTTTTAAAGCTTTCTGCAGATGATACTGTGCCACCAGAATTGAAAAACTCAGAGTAAAATGATTTTCCTTCTACTTAAACTATCAGATATTGGACATGATGGTGTACGCCTGCAATCCCAGCTCTTGGGAGGCTGTACACAGGTGGATCACTACAAGTCCCATCTAGTAGTGAGACCCTGAACACCCTGTAGGCTCTTCCCTAAAATAAAAAAAAAAAAAAAACCCCAACACAAACAAAAAAAACCCAAAAAAACAAAAACCACCAGTCAAAAAATTGACTATTCATAACTGACTGAGGGCCCGGCAGGATCGCTCAGTGGTCTAAAGCGCCTGCTTAGGGAAGCTTGGGCGGCTGCAGGGACCGTGGTTTGATCCCTGACACCACATGCTGCGCCAGCCCTGCCCTCAGGGAAGGCTGAGCTGGCCTTAAAAATAAATAAACAAAAGTTCTGAAACAAGAAAAAAAAATTTAAATTTAAAAATTATTTTAAAAAATAACTATGTTTGCATATTTGTCTTTGATTAACACTAATTTTAAATTAAGCTAATATATTTAATTGATAAAGAACTCTGAGATTCATATTGTAAATAAATTACCACTTCTTTGGAAGGCAGGATTTGTTAAATTCTAAATTACCCAGGCTAGGCTGGATCTTGCAGTCTTCCCACCTGAGCCTCCCAGTGCTGGGATTATGAATGTCTACCTCCACACAAACTGAAAGTAAAACTTTATAATGTCAATTCCAGATACAACTAAACATATAATTAGATACATGAGATGATGTCTTTTTGCACTTTCAGTAGTAATGCTTCCAGCTAACCAAATGGGTATTTTCTGTTTATAAATTAAGTAGCACTGATTTGGATATGAACCATTATTTACCTAGATAAAATATTAATTTGAAAACAGAAGTATTGATTTAAACATGTACCTTAATATAACCCACTGATGGGTATTGTCTAGTTAGAAGAATTTGGACTGTTCTCTGTATGATAAAAGTGTTGGCTTTAAAATTGAGAGCTTAGCCGGGCGTGGTGGCTCACGCCTGTAATCCTAGCACTCGGGAGGCTGAGGCAAGAGGATCGGTGTGAGTTCGAGACCAGCCTGGGCTACAAAAGTGAGCTCTAGGCCAGCCTGAACTGCATAGTGAGACCCTGTCTCAAAAAGACAAATAAATAAATAAATAAATAAATAAATAAATAAATAAATTGAGAGCTTGCCTCTCGGAATGCAGAAGTTCAGATCCTGTACTAGAACCTCTAAACCAGAATCTGCATTTTTAACAAAGGCTCCAGGTGATGAATATATGCATTGCAGTTTGAGAAGCATTGGTCTAATGAATTCGAAGCTAGTCTATTAATAATTGTTACTGTTTTCATGAGGGAAAAAAATAGCTGGTGTTTTAGGCAACAGTTGAGACTACAAGGCAACAACTGCTATTACAGTTACTTTTCTTTCTGGGGTGAGTTATGTATGGGTAGTGTTGTGGTATCCGAGTGATATACCTGCCTCCCAGAAAAGGATGCTCCCCAGCTGTTTGTTGTGTCATTTTCATTATGTGTGTTTTTAAGAAGAGTTTGATACTTGAAAATCTTCATTCAGATGGCTGCATTTACTAAGATAATTCTCGCCACATGAAAAGAATAGTGTTTGAGTGCAGGTTCTTGCCTGTGTTAGGCAAGTATTGTGCCCTAAGCAATAACCCCAACCAAAGTTTGTGAGTTAAGAAGAAACTGCTTGTTAGGACAAGTGGCTTTGTGGATGATGAGGTCAGTCTCCTTTTTGTTTCAACAAAGAGACACAGCTACAATACTAGAGCTAACACTACAGAGTGTCACAAAGAAGCCAGTGATAACTGATGAGCTTCCCCTTCTAGCATGTATTGTTATAATTGTGAGCTATTACTGGTGGATGGTAGTGTATTTTACCTCAAGTATTGCGAGATGCCTATGTGTCAGCTCAACCAAAATACTGAGAAGTACTTTGAGAGCACAGTACTGTTTGTGAATGCTGGCTTTTGGAGAATGTGCATCTTGGTGTGCTGGTGTGGCCATTATTACAGTGTTTGATGTCAGAATGACTTTTTAATGTGTCAATGCTTGAATAGAGCTATTCCCACGATGGAGTAACTGAAACTGAATGGACAAGTGGATCTTCCAAAGGCGGACCTCTGCAGGCATTAACTAGGGAGACCACGCGAGGGTCCAGAAGAACTCCAAGGAAAAGGGTGACGCAAGGCTTACTGCTCAGAATTGGGTTTTCAGCTCGGCAGGGCTTTAGTGATTACTTTATATTTATTGTTTTTGTTTTGTTTTCAAACTAACAGGTGGACACTTCACAACATTTTCGTATAGATGGTGCAGTAATTTCAGAGAATACTCCCATAGCTGAAACTATAATGGCTTCAAGCAACGAATCCTTAGTAAATATATTTTGTAAACTATACAAGTGGTGTTCTTTGTAAATTACCCTTTAGTTGGAAATGGGGAGGTGGTGAATTTTGGCAAACCTCAAATTTACTTGTTTTACAACATCGTTTTTTAACTGATTTTTCCCCATATAGTTCTGAATTCTTCAACATAGCCACTTATATAAATGAATTAAATTCATTTAACAAGAATTCCTAGATATTACAATAATACTTTTATAAAGTATTTGGAGAATTATGTAAGGTTTCACATATTAAGCTTTGAATATGTTTTGTTTCTAAGCTATTAATGTAAATTTTTATTGTTACAACAGTAGCGTGTCTTTTTAAGTGTCTGTTATTTTGGATAATTCTGAGTCTGAATAATTTGAATCTTGGCAGGTTGTCAATAGGGTGACTGGAAATTTCAAGCATGCAGCTCCTATTCTGCCAATCACTGAATTCTCAGACATACCCAGAAGAACACCAAAGAAACCATTGACACGAGCTGAAGTAAATGCATCAAATTTAGATCGATGCTATCACTGATCTTTCAAAAAGAAAATCTTTGTGTCTGTGTTGTAGAATGGGAGGGAGCAGAGCTTTCTTTATTGGGTGGTGTGTGTATTCATATGTATGTACATATATTTTAAAGTCACTTAAGTAAAAATAGAAATTAACATAGTATGATATGCTAATAACACCTCTTACTGCTGTGTGCTTCCTAAGCTCTGCTTTCCAAGGGCATGGTCATACGTGTGCGGCTTGTGATGTCATGGGTGCAAGTTTAAAAGTGCTCCTTGGGCCCAGGGAGGCTAGACTTGTTGCAAGGTTAGGTAATGGAACTTTAAAGTAGTTTTATATGGTGCTTGATTGGTTAACCCCAGCATAATTTTCAAAGTACTAACTGCATGGTGTGTTAAAATTTTAAGGAAGCTTTATTAAGAGATCAAGTACTATTTTTATCTGGGCTTCAAGATAAATCTAGTAAAGCTATCAAGCTAAAATATTCTTTAAATTGGAAAGATTGCATTGACCACACTTTAAAAGATACAGTGCAGTTTGTTAAAGCTCCATGTTAATTGGGCACCTTCTCATTTGCTCATTTATTATAGAATTCTTGCCTGTGTGGTGGTGCACACCTGTACTCCCAGCACTTGGGAGGCTGAGACAGAAGGATTGCTGAGTGTGAGGCCAGCCTGAGCCACATAGCCAGACCTGGACCTGTCTCTAAAAAGTTCTCAGCAGACATAGAAACAATGCACTCTAAATGTTTCGTTAATGAAAAACATGGAAGATCAGTGAGGGAATTTATACTGCCATATTCCTTTGCTGGGTTTCTTCCTATGCTTTTGGAGTATGCAGCAGTTTCCTCCTAATGACTACAAAGGTGTCTTTGTGTGTGACTGCACTTGAAGAAAGCACTAGGAGCATTCAGCTCTCTGGAGGATAGCAAATTTAGGGACAGCTGTCTAAAAACGTAGATATTTTGTTTTCTGCATCTTCTATCTAAAACTATGTTGAAATTATTGCACATTTTTACACTAAATTGTAACTTGTGGTTTTGTTTTTTACTAGGTGGGAGAAAAAACAGAGGAAAGAAGAGTAGAAAGGGATATTCTTAAGGAAATGTTCCCCTTTGAAGCAGCTACACCAACAGGAATTAGGTACTTGGATACATCAAATCAAATATAAATGTATCCTTCCAGGGAATCTTTAACTTTTTACCACAAAGTTGTTCTGCCTCTTCTCTCAGAATGAAACTGTTCTTTTGAAAGCAGATTGATTGCCTTATGTCACCAGTTATTCATAATTTATACCCTTGAAAGTTGAATCATTTTCAGAATTAATTTTGTCAAGTTGAAGTTTTTTGTTTGTTTGTTTTTGTGTATTAGGGAAGGGTCTACAGAGTGTTCAAGGTTTCACTACCAGATCAGACTTGTAGTAATCAGTGTGTGTGTAGTAGCCTCCCAAAAGCTGGGATTATGCCCAGTCTCAATTGCTGTCTCAACGCACCCCCAGGGACAGGGGCCACATGGCAGGATCCAGGGATCGAACCTGAGGCCCCTGCTTGCAGACACTTTAATCTGCTGAGCTTTTTGGCCAGCCCCCAAGTTGAACGATTGTAATAAATAAATCATTTTTTGAGGGGGTGGTAGTGAGCTTTATTCCCAGCCCCCACATTTAAAAATCTAAAAAGTCACTTGTTTACTGTTAGTATTACTTTTTGGTGCTATAAATGAACCTAGGGCCTGTGCACATTAAACACAGGATCTGCTCCTAAGCTGCACCCCTAGTTTTTTTGGGGGGAGGGGGGAGAAAAAATTTTCCTTGTTTTTTTTTTTGTCTTTTTGAGACAGGGTCTCACTGTACAGTTCAGGCTGGCCTTGAGCTCGGTTTTGTAGCCCAGGCTGGTCTTGAACTCTCACCGATCCGCCTGCCTCAGCCTCCCTAGTGCTGGGATTACAGGCGTGTGCCACCACGCCCAGCTACATTTCTCTTTTCTAATCAAAAATATACTTAGAGGGGGCCCGGTGGGATGGCTCATGGTCTAAAGCGCCTGCTTGGGAAAGCTTGGGCGGCTTCAGGGACCATGGTTCGATCCCCGGCACCACATGCTGCACCAGCCCTGCCCTCAGGATGGGCTGAGCCGGCCATGAAAATGAGTGAATAAACAAACAAAGGTTGTGAAACAAGAAAAAAATAAATAAATAAAAATTGAAAAGTATTAAAAAAAAAAAAAAAAAAAAAAATATATATATATATATATATATATATATATATATACTTAGTTATATCAAACTACTTCATAGCTGAAGGAGTCAAAATCAAACCTATTATGTTTTTCATCTCTCCTAAATATGATAGCTTTGAAGAGCCTTTAATGTAGCTTTAATGAATATTAATTTGTGTTCCAAATATTATTTTAATATTCTATTATTTTCTATTAAACGTGCATCCTAACTTTTAAAGTGAAAAATGGATAGAAACTTTAGGTTGATCTCACTGCTTTATATGTGTCAGTTTTCTACTGTTAGTTAGCTCATGGAATATGCTTAGAAGTGGCATGGATATTTAATGTTCTCTATGTAAAATTACTTCCCTTTTCCTTTTTTTACTTTCAACAGCGCTAGTTGTCGCAGACCAATCAAAGGGGCTGCCGGCCGGCCATTAGAACTCAGTGATTTCAGGATGGAGGAACCTTTCTCATCGAAATATGTTCCTAAGTATGTTCCCTTGTCAGAGGACAAGACAGAAAAACCAAAAAAGGGACGCTCCATCCCCATGTGGATAAAAATTTTGCTGTTTGTTGTTGTGACCGTTTTTTTGTTTTTGGTCTATCAAGCTATGGAAACCAACCAAGTCAATCCCTTCTCTAAATTTTATAATCCTGAAAAATCCCTCAAAAACTCGTCTGAATGATTTCTCTTTGGCACGTTCAACTTGGTCTCCTATTTTTAATAACTGTGTTGAAAAACATTTGGTGTATGTTCATTGACACAGCAACTAAAAAATAATGTGATTTCACCTCAGTAAGTTTAGTATTCCATTGAAAAGCAAACAAGATGTATAAAAGGACTTCATTTAAATGTTTTGGACTTCGGACTAGTAGGAGATCACCTTGTGCCATATAAATAATCTTTTTTTAGCTCTGGAATCTTTTCGTAGGCTTTATTTTTTTAATGTGGACATCTTCATTTTGGGGGAAAATGTATATTGTTTTTGTGTATTTGGGAAATAAAGTAAAACATGTATAATGTGAAACTACACATACTTTGAATTCTTACAGAAAAGATTCTAAGAATTCTCCACTGAATAAAAATTTTGCAAACATATGAAACAGTGATATTTGGTAAGGGAAAAGTAGCTTGGTTGTACTTTTTTAACTGTAAAAATGTTTGATGGTGTTGACTAAAGTACAGCAATAATGTTTTCTCCAACTTTTATTAAAAGTAATGTTATTGTAGCCCTGTCATACTCGCTTTTTAAAAGATTTCTAGAATCATGAAAACCCTATTTCAGTAAGACCCATTGAAATAAAGTTGATTTTTAGCAGAGATACTTTAGGGTATCATATGTACATGTTTTAGAGAACTGTTGGCTAGCTATACATGTTTTAAAAGGCTGTTAGCTACCTATAGGACTATATAATTGGAAATTTGTACTTTTTATTTACAGCAAAGCATTTATTCTCTCAATCCAATTTACTACCAAAATATTTTTTTAGATAATAAGTGTATGTTTGTTTAGAGATAAGAAACTTTAAACACTGGTCTTCATTTAGATTGATTGTTACATTCTTTTCTGTTACCAAAAACAAATTTGCCAAGTTTTTTCTACATTTCCAGTGTAATTTGATTAAAAAGTGCAGGAAGTAATTGCTTTTAAATTACATATAAGCTGTAGTTAATACTTAAAGTTGTAAACTTTGACTATGAGATGGGCATTATAATTTGTATCCTCTTGATATTACCTTTGAGATGACTTACTTTATTGTTTTAGCTGAAACTAACCTTGTGTATAATCTGGTTTGGGAAAAGTCATACATAACTGAAACTTAGAACCATATAAAAAGTTAAAATTATAAATTTAATCATTTGAGTTACAACTTTGCTCATTGACCATAAAGCACACTAAAAAAAATGTAAGCTATTTTAAAATATCCAGAATAAAAAGATAATTTTTAAAAAGGCAGAAGTTGGTGTATATTTAGACCACCATGGTTTTTCTGATACATAACTTTTTGATATGTTGTAGACATTTTCATATAACTTTTGTGCTTGAGACCAGAAACACGTAGGTCTGGGCCTGTAGGGAAGTGGGACATGAGCTCCCGCATCTGAAGCGCTGGCCTCCAGGTGACAGCATGTCTGAAATGAGCCAGAGGAGCACGCTGTGCCCAGCCTTTGCACCCTAAGGTGGCAGCAGCTGTCTGCTCCCTTTGTTTTCAAGCTTTGTTTTATATATTGTTTCAGTCTTGTTTATAATTAGTAACTGTGAGATACTCCATTTAATGTTTTAAAATTTGGGAAGAAAAATCAGACTTGTATGTAAGATCAGTTTTCTAGTAGAAAAAAGTATGATCCAAAATAGCAAAAGTAGGACCAGGTGAAACATGTAATCATTTTCTTAAAACATGTACTTGATCTTTTGTCTGTCTTGTTTTATTCCACTAGAGTAAATGTGTCGTTGATGTAAATGCAAAGCATTTCTTCCTGATTAAATCATAGTTGTAGACAATACAGTATAATTCAATAATAAAAATAATTAAACTCTAGTTTGTCATTGCAATTAATGATTTTTAGATAGCAACAGCTGTAAGATTTCTAGATAACACTTCTGAGGCAGTATTATAGATGGAGTGTACAGCTCTCCATTTTATTCTGTTCTTGCATATTTTCCCTAATCACTGCAATAATCGGTCCTTATTTTGTGTGAGAAAGAGTGAATACCCACTGTACTTGCAGAATGGCATTAGCACACTCAAAGGCACTTCTCCCCTGTGTACTATAAGGTGGCTGCTTCCTTCAGTCTTTCAGGCAGTTTTCTTCTGTCTCCAATTTTTAGTACTTACCTATATACTCACATTCATTAGCCTTGCTTTGAGACTAGGCCAAGATATCACTGTACTGTTCAGATAAGAGTGCTATTATATCTCTGATGTTTCTGTCTGTTGGTAATGATTTTATTTAAATGATTCTCAAGATAATAAACTAATTAGAGGGGCCCAGTAGGATGGCTCAGTGGTCTAAAGCGCCTGCTTGGGGAAGCTTGGGCGGCTTCAGGGACCGCGGTTCGATCCCCGGCACCACATGCTGTGCCAGCCCTGCCCTCAGGGCGGGCTGAGCCAGCCATAAAAATGAGTGAATAAACAAATAAAGGTTCTGAAACAATACATAAATAAATAAATAATTTAAAAATAAATAAATAAACTAGAACACAAAGGGTTTTTTTAAATGTATTTAGAACAGGGTTGGGGCTGGGGAGATAGCTCAGTAGAATAAGGGCTTGCCTGGTAAATGTTAGGACCTTAGTTCAATCTCCAGTTCCAGGAAAAAAAAACAACAAAAAAACAGGGTCTCACTACACAGATCAGACTGTAGTGATCCTCCTGTTTTCAGCCTCCCAAGCACTGAGATTATAGGTGTGCTACCACACCCAGTCTCTGTGCCCAGGGGCAGGGCCAGCATAGCATGTTAGGGATCAACCCTGGTTCTTGCACCTACCTGAGAAGGTGCTTTAGTCTGCTGAGCTATGTGTTGGGCCCTTAGAACACAAGTAGTTCTAAAGGGTTAAAATTCTTATTGTGTGTTCTAGAAACTGTTCTATGACTTTTTTTTTTTTTTTTTCCTTGTTTCAGAACCTTTGTTTGTTTATTCACTCATTTTTATGGCTGGCTCAGACCACCCTGAGGGAAGGGCTGGCACAGCATGTGGTGCCGGGGATTGAACCGAGGTCCCTGAAGCCACCCAAGCTTTCTCAAGCAGGCGCTTTAGACCATTGACCCATCCTGCCGGGCCCCTGTTCTATGACTTTTATATGTACTGATTCCACCTTTTTGATAATCCTTTGAGATAGGTGTTTTATTGTCTCATTACAAATAAGGACATTGGTGGAGCCTGGGTTAGGCTTGTGCACCACTGAGAAGTAATCGATCAGGTTGCACAGCATACAACAAAGGGGACTGAAGACCCCGGCTGTGATTGCCTCAGTCCAGTTCTGTTCCTCCCTTGGCATTGGGGGTTGGTTCCAAACCCTTCTTTTTTTTTTTTTTTTTTTTTTTTTTTGTTTCAGAACCTTTGTTTATTCACTCATTTTTTTTTTTTTTTTTATAGCCGGCTCAGCTCACCCCGAGGGCAGGGCTGGCGCAGCATGTGGTGCCAGGGATCGAACCGCGGTCCCTGAAGCCGCCCAAGCTTCCCCAAGCAGGCGCTTTAGACCACTGAGCCATCCCGCCAGGCCCCTCAAGGTTCTCTTTTTAAAGATTAAGTAGCCCGG
>PVJA010032859.1:0-22274 GCA_004027025.1 Myocastor coypus
GAAATAAAAGGAATAAGGATAGGTAAAAAAAAAAAAAAAAAAAGTAAAATTATCATTATTTGCAGATGGCATGATAATTTATTTGGAACACCTGAAAAACTCCACCAACAAGCCACTCGAATTAATATACAAATTCAGTAACATAGCAGGTTACCAAGTCAGCACACAAAAGTGAATGGCACTCCTCAATGCAGATAACAAACACACTGAGAGAGGAATTATAGAAACAAAACCTTTTATGACACCACTGAAGAAAATGAAACACTTAGGAGTTGACCTAACTAAAGAAGTAAAAGATCTTTTCAAAGACAACTACAGTATTCTGAAAAGAGAGATCCTAGAGGATTTCAGAAAATGGGAAGATATTCCCTCCTCCTGGGATAGGAAGAACCAACGTTGTGAAGATGGCCAAACTCCCTAAACTGTTATACAGATTTAATGCAATTCCTATCAAAATACCATCAACATACCTTACAGAACTGGAGAAGTCATTCCTAAGATTTATTTGGAACCAAAAAAGACCCAGAATTGCAAAGACAATCCTGGGCAACAAAAGTAAGGCAGGAGACATTCCAATTTCCTGACCTAAAACTATACTATAGTGCTGCCGTGATAAAATCAGCATGGTATTGGCCAAAAAATAGACCTGAGGATCAGTGGAATAGACAGATAGAAGATACAGACACATGTACAAATACACTCAGCCACCTTATGTTTGACAAAGGGGCCAAACATGTGTACTGGAAGAAAGATAGCCTCTTTAACAAATATTGCTGGAAAAATGGCTCTCCACAGGCTGAAAACTAAAACTCGATCCAGGTCTATCACCATGCACTAAATTAAAATCAAAATGGATTAAAGATCTAAATAGTAAAAGAGAAACCGAGAATCACCTAGAGGAGAAAGTCTGAGGAAATCTTGAGGACATCGAGGCAGGCAAAGAGTTCATGGACAAGAATCAAAATGCACATCTAACACTCGAAAGATGCACAACTGGGACTTCCTCCAGCTGAGAAGTTCCTTCATGTCGAAAGAAATTACCAACAGAGTGAATGAAAAGACAATCCACAAATTTTGAAAAGATTTCAACTAATAAGTATTCAGACAAAGGTCTTCTATCTAGAATTTATAAAGAGCTAAAAACCATTAGGGTCCCAAAATTCAAAGATCCAATCCAGAAAAGGCCATCTGAGATGAACACACATTCCTCAAAGAAATTCAACAAGCTTATAAATACATAGAGAAATGCTCCACATCACTAGCCATTAGTGAAATGCAAATCAAAACAGCATTTAGATACCATTTTACACCAGAAAGAATGGCTATCATAAAGAAATCAAGCAACAACCAATGTTGGAGAGGCTGTGGGAAAAAAGGAACCCTTCTCCACTGCCAGAGGGAATGCAGACGGGTGCAACCATTATGGAAAGCAGTGTGGAGATTCTCTAAAAATCTAGAGCTGGAAATCCCAACCAATCCAGCTATCTCCTACTGGAAATTTTCCCAGAAGAACTGAAAACATCCTACCATAGTGATATCTGTGCACTCGTGTTCACTGCGGCACAGTTTGTAATAACCATAGCCTGAAAACAACCAAAATGCCTATCATCTAAAGAATGGTTGAAAAAGACGTGGTATTTTCATAAAATGGAATATTACTCAGCTATAAGGAATGATAAACTAGAAGACTTCCTATATTAATGGAAGTATCTTGAACATACACTCATAAGTGAAATAAACCAGGCCTACATACACAAATATAGTAGTCTCTCTCTGGTGTCAGGACTCACAAAATAAATTAATAATTAAAATTTGAACACTACCAGGAATCACTCTCAGGACCTTGCATTTTCTGCATCCTCAACCCCTATAACTTTTTTAGGAGAGTGACTTAAATACAAAATTCATTTGGAAGAGAAAAAAATTTAATGTTTATTGAAAGTGTTAATTGTTTTTGGTCAGTCTTACATACCTATGTCTGTTGATCTAAACTGATTTGTTGATGAAAATATGTAATGCAATTAGTTAAATTTTTCTAGATTTGAAATTCTGTACTACATATACTCCTTCTTGTTACTGTTTTTCTACCTTTGTTTCTGCAATTTTTACTCTTTAAAATTAAATCTATATTTAAAAGAGGGCTCTTAGGAGCCTCATTAAAGTGGTTAAATCTTGAAAAGATAGTAATATGAATTTTAACATGAATTTGAGTAAAAAAAAAGAAAAAGAAAGAGATCTCATCTAGATGTGACAGTTTTGTTCAGGCATTGGTCATTGTGATACAGGGAACCTCCAAATGATACAGGGGGAAAATGATGCCCCAACCTAAAAAGTACCTGGGAAGAGTTCATGTTATCTAAAATTGAAGAATGAGTTTTAGGAACAAATGGAGGTTGTGAGCAGCAATAGTTTTATCGGGGGAAAGAAAGCTTCTGTCCCAGAGAGGAACAGAAGGTGGGCCCAAGTGGGTGGTCCCCAGAAAGCTGTCTTTTCCAGGAACTTTTATAGAGGAAAGCCATAGGGTGACGCAGGTCTAAGGTGATGGAGAACATGGGAACTCACTTAGGTGGGCATGAGGTAGGACACAACTGTGGCCAACCAATAAGATGACAAGCACCGTTGCACAGGTAAAATGGATTAAAATCGGGATCATATGGGAAAACAAGTCTCATAGCAAATGGTCAAGAATACTGAACAAAGTCTTTTCCTATTGCACTTGAGCTAGAGACTCTTTCAGGCTCTTTCAAGGTGACTGATCCTTATTTAGCATATCAATCCCTGATGCCCATCCTTAGGGAAGTATGTGGCAACATTTGTTTACTCCTGTCTTGAGATCTGGCCTATGGCAGAGGAGTGTCTGTCCAGAGTTGTAAAGTCTCCTTATCTTCCATGTCGTCCTTGAGGGCCTGGCCCTGTCTAACTGCCTATAATGTTTCTCTCTAATTCCGCTACCTGGAACATGGACAGAATCATGTTTTCTTCCAGCTTCCGGGTGGGCTGAAGGATTTTCTCTAAACATACTGTTCCTGAGAGTGGGCATGGTGGCGCACACCTGTAATCCCAGCTTTTGCCAGGCTGTAAACAGGTGGGTCACTATGAATCTGATCTAGTGGTGAGACCCTGAACACCTTGTAGACCCTTCCCTAAAATACAACCAATAGGGGGTCAAGGATGCGGCGGGGCGAAGTGAGCGGGACAAGGCACCCTCTGTGGAGCCGTGCTGGGTGTGGCGGCCAGGAGGCCCCACAGCAACATGGGCAGTGCTGGCCAGTGCCACTTGTGAGCGCTGCTAGAAATGGCTTTGCACCCGCGGAGAAGATCCTGCACAGCAGCGGAGAGCTGTACCATGAGCCCAGCTCCGTGTGCGCCCCATACTTCCAGCCTTTCCCTGAGATAGAAAGCCCGAGGCCTGGGAAGTACATCCGCCAGAAGTACCACGCCATCATCGATTAGCAGCCCCTGGTCTTCGAGAACGACGCGTACCATCCCAACCGCTTCAACTGTGCCAACTGCCGGAAGGAACTCTGATGGCTGACGCCTGGGAGCTGAAGGGGGAGCTCTACTGCCTGCTGTGCCACGACAAGATGGGGGTGCCCATCTGTAGAGCCTGCCGCGGGCCATCGAGAGACGAATGGTGAACACGATGGGCAAGCAGTGGCACGCGGAGCATTTAGTGTGTGCCAAGGATGAGAAGCTGTGTCTTGGACATCGCCATTATGAGAGGAAAGGCCTGGCATACTGCGAGACTCACTACAACCAGCTCTCTGGAGACGTTTGTTTCCCCTGCAACCGCGTCATAGAAGGTGTTGTGGTCTCGGCCCTGAACAAGGCCTGGTGCATGAACTGCTTCTCTTGTTCCACCTGCTACGCCAAGCTGACCTTCAAGCATAAATTTGTGGAGTTTGACATGAAACCCGTCTATAAGAAGTGCTATGAGAAATTCACACTGGTGCTGAAGAAAAGGCTTAAGAAGTTAGCTGAGGCTTTAGGCCGGAAATAGCCTCGGTACTTTATTCTGGTCTTCTATGCAAAGATCCCAGATTACTCTGTAAAGGAAACAGACGGGGAAAACTGCCATTAGGTCGTGAAGAATTGGTTGGGACTTTCCAAAATGTACTTAAGTTTCCAGGAAGTGTGAAAAACTACAAAAATGTGGTCCGGCAGGACATGTGTCGGTTACCTCAGGAAACACACTTTGACCCCAATCTAAACTTCCCTACTCTCACCCCAGGGACAGCCTCACCAATGGGTGTAAAGAACCAGTTAAACTAACCAGTGCCATTCGCTTCTGTAACCTCGCTTGCAAAAACCCCTCCTCCCTTTGTTCTTTGGGCTTAAAAAACACTGCTCAAACTCAGCTCGGGACTCTCTGTTCCTGCGAGTTCAGTGAGCCCCACGCATGCTTGGAAACTACAATCCCCTTGCTTTTTGCATGGAAGAAGGTCTCTTGGAGTCTTCCTTCACTCAGTGGGCTTCCGGACCCTTACAATGCTGCACTTGCCTTGCGCTCCCTCCTCCAAGCAGCTGGACATGGAATGTTTTTTTTGTTTGTTTGTTTTTCTCCCTTTTCTGATTAAGAAAATGTAAAACCCCCGAAAAGTTAAATATAACTTTTCAAAGTTAAAAGGAGCCATCTTTTACCTGACTCTGATGTTTTTTAAGCATAACATTATTTTACTTTGTATTCAAAAGAAAATTACTTCTGGTTGCTTTGTTGGGGAGATATAGGGATAAAACCAAACCAAACTACTAGTTATAAAATGGCATTGCTGCAAGACCAGCGTACTTAGAATTACCTGGTTTGATTTTTGGCTCAATGCAATTATTGCACTTAGCTTTTAGTGTCAACTTCTTCTTTTGTACAATTACCGAACAGTGAACAGTAGCTAGCTAATAGTATGTGTCTTTAAATTTTGTTTAAAACATATCAATTGAAGCTTGGCTCCGCCCCATGAGGAGGAGGGCGGGGCGCAGGGCACCTGTGAGCAGGTAGGGTGGGCAAGAGCCAGCCTGGAAGCTGCCCAGCCCAGCACAGGAGCGCAGCTCTTGGAGGCAGAGGGAACAGGCGCTGCGCGATGGCTCTGTTGGTGGAACTGGAGGGCCACTGGGGCCCCACGACGTCCACGCTGGATTGGTGTGAGGAGAACTACGCCGTGACCCCGTACGTCGCCGAGTTCTGGAATACAGTCAGTAGCCTGATTATGATCATACCTCCAATATTTTGTGCAATTCTGAGTGTTAGAGATGGGCTGGAAAAGCGCTATGTTGCAGCTTACTTAGCATTCACAGGAATTCTGCATTCAAGCGTAAATAAAAAGTCTGTTGGTGGGAGACTCAAAGTTCAGTTTGGAAGTTGCAGAACCCTGGTGGAGCACAAGACCTAAGAGCATCATTTTAAGAGTGCACGTACTGTACTCTAGTAAGTGGTAGGAATGGGATCCTGGTGCTTCCACATGACTCTGCAGTAGAAAATGCAGCTATTGGATGAACTCCCAATGATTTACAGCTGTTGCATATTTGTATACTGCATGTTTGAATGCTTCAAGGCAAAGAACTCAGTGAACTACCACCTGCTTTTTACCTTAGTTCTATTCAGTTTAATAGTAACCACAGTTTATCCTAAAGTTAAAGGCCCTGTGTTCCATCAGGTCATGAATGGAATGTTGGTCTTCACATTAGTACTTCGATCTGTTTATATTGTAATGTGGGCTTATCGATGGCTTAGAGGACTAGGCTATACATCCTTGGGTATATTTTTGTTGGAATTTTTATTATGGAACATAGAGAACACCTTTTGTGATTCACTGAGGAACTTCGAAAGAAAATGCCACCTGTCCGACGTGTTACCACACAGTTTCATGCATGCGGGCACATTTTAACTGGCCTTGGTTCCTCACATCCTTTTTAACCTCTATACAAGAACACTGTGCCTGAGATACAGGCCAAAAGTGAAACTTTTGTTTGGAATCTGGCCAGTGATCATGTTCGAGCCTCTCAGGAAACACTGATGATTACTCCATGAAGAAAACAAAAAATACCTACATATGCCTAGCAGGGTGATAAGAAATGTACAAAGAGCTCCGTATTCAAATGCACCATGTCCATTGCAGCAGAGGAGCGACTTTCCAACTAGTGCAGCCAGCCACGCAGAGAATGAGGAACTGATCCTGGTTGCTTTGCTCCTGGCTTTATCTCATTTGTCCTCATTCTCATCCTAAGGTCTTTATAAAGATACAGAGATGTATATTTCTGTTCTAGAGTACTAGGGATATTGGGCACTTCTTAACAGTTTAACAGTCTGTGCAGGTCGTAAGAAACTAACTTTAAAAAGAAAAAAGAAATCAACATTTTCTCTTTGGTGTTAAGGATTGCATGTAAATTACATTTTTGCTAATATTTTATTAAATAAGGAAAAGAGAAAAAACATCAATTATCTAAAAATGCAGCATTCTTTTACATTATTGGGAAAGTGAACTATTTTTAACTGTAATACAAAAATTATGCTTCTAAGCTTATAGTGAACTTGCAGGTTTGGGACACGAAATTAAATTTTACATAGCTTGGAATGTGGAGCATTAAAAAGTGGATTTGTATTCATTGATCATATTGCCTTTATAATTGCACTAATATCTGAGCCTTAGACATAGACTTGCTTGCCTTAGACAAATACGCCCTTATTCAGGTCTCCTGGCTCTCACTTCCTCCTGGGTACAGAGCAGCGATGGCTGAGGCTGCTGAAGCCAAACACATGGACTGTAGATGAACTGCATTTTTTAAAACTTTTCCCCTTTTAGGAAAATGTATTAAAATTAATTACCATTATCTTACTTAGAAGAGAATATTTTGATATGTGTTCAGGTTTTTCTGTTTAAATCTCAGTTAAGTGGACTTTATTTACTGCCAGTAGGCATAAACAGTATCTTTAAATTACTTTTTTGTTTGTTGGTTGCTTATTTAGTGTCTTTAAATTGAAAGGGGTTAATTTGATATTGTCAGAAACATCAATTTTAGGTTAAAATTAGGTGGGTTATTTCATTTCATGCTAAAGTACCTGGGCCACTCTGTCTGGATAAACTTGTCCCTCAAAGCTTTAAGAATATTACTTAAGTGCTTCTGCCATGCTATCATACTGCAAGGAAAGTGTTCTTTTCTTTTTAAGTTCTGGCATTGTTATATCCTAAAGAATATCTCAGGATGGATCCATTCCCACTTTTATAAATAAATTCTGAAAACTTGATCATGCAGGTTGTAGAATAAATTGTTTCTGTGTTTAGAAAACTTATGAATGATTCATTTTAGAATTAAAACAATCATGAACAATTAAAATACTCACTGTGTAGCTGAGACTGTGCACTCAGTATTGAAAACAGCCTGTGCACTGACAAGAAGGATCAGAGGCTTGGGTGGGCCTCACGGTGACCAGCAGTGTCCTGTGCTCCCAAGCTGAAGGTAAGGCGTTAGCGTAGGTTGCATCTATTGAGTGCCAGTCAGGCCCACACCAAGATGCGGACCCAAAAAGCACACATTGCTGTCTTTTGTACCTGAGGCTGAGTGACCCACGCAGCCACCGTGCTCTCACAGTAAGTGGCAGGGTCCCCTCCTGCGGCCAGAGGGCCAGCAGTGACACTTTCCTGTGAATTAATCTTTCCCAGAGGTCAGCTCACCAGGTCTGTGCCAGAGGCAGCTTGGTTGGAAACAGCGCACAAGCTTCCGTGATGAGCACTGCAGAGTTTCATGCGCAAGCCAGCAGGTGCCAACGGTGTGAAGTGCACAGACGCAGGCCTGGCCGGCAGCTCCCAAGCCTGCTGGCTGAAGAGCTCAGTAGCCATCCGCGAGCCCCCACAGTCCTCTGAGCCCATGGATTTCCAAGTGTATTCTCCTGGTAACCAATGAGGGTTAATCTTCCTGGGGTGGTGTTCAAAGCCATAGCACTGTACCTGTTTAGGTCACCCAGTTCATACTTGCCAAAGCAGCCACTTGGAAGTTGAGTAGTGCAGTGGGCTGATGGCCCACATGTGTTCTAGTAGTGGGGTGAGCTTACCAATTTTTTCTCCATAACAGTCATTGCAGTATACTTTTGGTGCCTAATAAATGTGCATAACTGTCAACAATAAGCTGGTGTATGTCCTTTAATTGGAGTGCTCTCCATGTATATGTATATGAAGAAAACGTTCGTGCAGTAGAATCGAACATGGATATGGGTAAAGAAAAGGAGAGAGTTCCTACACCAATAAATAAATAAATAAATAAATAAATAAAAAACAAAACACAACAAGTAAAAAATAAACATATTGTGTATACTATTTAACATTCTACCTGGTTTCAGTGATTGATTTTCTGTTCTGTTTTCCAACTTTCGCTAATGGTGTCTTTTATTTTTATGTATTTTTTTGGTTGGTTGATATAGGGTCTTGCTGTACAGTTAAGATTCCTAGTGATCCTCCACTCTCAGCCTCCCCGTCACTGGGATTACTGGTGTGTGTGTGACCACACCCAGTTCCAGGCTACCATGGTGTACCCAGAGCTCCAGGTTCCGGGCCTGTGTGATGTGCTGCATGCAGCACTGGGGATCAAACTCAGGACCTTGAACTTGTCAGGCAGATGCTTATGCCGGTGAGCTATTTACCTGGCCTGGGGTCTTGATTCTTTATGTATTTTTTAATTTTGACTGTACATTGCTTACTTTCTTTGGATTTTTTCCCTAGGACTTCTTTCCATTAAGTGCAGAAGGGCAGGACCAGTTAAGACAAGGTTAAAGTCAGTTTTTATTTTGTGGTTTGGTCTTGTTTTGCTTTTGTAACATTGCGACTGAGAAGGATAGGGCATAAGTTAGATGTAATATTTTTATTTCTCATACAAAGGAATACTGGGGGCCAGCAAGATAGCTCAGCAGTCTAAAGTACCTGCTTAGGCAAGCTTAGGCAATCTTAGGCAAACTTACGGACTGTGGTTTAAACCCTGGCACCACATGCTGTGCCAGTCGCACCCCCAGGGTAGGCTGAAGCAGCCATAATATAAATGAATATATAAAGTTTTTTAAAAATAAAAATATTGGTACTGATTTGAGAAATGATAGCTTG
Source organism: Myocastor coypus (assembly GCA_004027025.1). NCBI lineage: Eukaryota > Metazoa > Chordata > Mammalia > Rodentia > Myocastoridae > Myocastor > Myocastor coypus. Next base: position 9,081 of record PVJA010032859.1, read on the forward strand.
TATATTATGAACTCTATAGCAAGTTATGTAATATAATCAAAAGCAAGCAGCTTATTAGATTTAGGAAAAACTCAAACTACTAGAACCTTAAATAATTTAATAGGAGCAGAGATTATTGGTAATTGAGGAAGAACAATTTAAGGTTTTATGTTGAAATGAAATCCAAAATGCAAATAAGTAGCCCTCCTCCAGCTACATCCTTTTGCCTGCCCAGGGGAGCTCATGGGCTCCTAGCACAGTGGACCGGGCAGACAGAAAACTCTCATCACTGAACCTGGAGTCCTTCTCTCCTGACTGAGCACAGGGCCACCTTGACTTGGGCTAATTGAGACGTGAGCAATTTTGACTCCTCTGCCAGGGCACAGATCCTGTTGGAAATCTCTGCCATCCGCCATTGCTGTTGTTCGAAACGTCTTGCTTGCTCTTCTTTGAGCTCCTTGAGGAGAAAGTATATCTGCCCTTGGAGTTTGGCTCTGTCCCTGGCTACCTGCTCATAGGCCTTCTCCCAATGCTGTGCTTCCCTGGCCTCCTCCTCCAGGCGGGCCTCCTTGAGAGCTGACTCTAAGGTCTCACACTGTTTTTGAAGTTGGGCAATCTTGTTCCAGAGTTGGCGTTTTTCCTGAAGGAGTCCTGCCAGCTCGAGAGCCAGCTGCTTTTCCCTCCTCACTACTAGCCAGCTTCAAAGGAAGTGAAATGTCCTCCAGAGAAGAAAGAAAAGGGACAAAAGACCCAAGATGGCTGGAGCCTCCATGGCCAAGGCTGCTTGGGCAGTTGCTTCCACCAAGCAGTACTGGCCTAGAATCCTCAGTGTTTGGTTGAGATTCTGGCAGTCGGAATGGACCACTGTGGAGCCAGGTGTAGGGGTGTGGGCAAGAGGCCCTGGTGGGCACTGAGGTGTCAGCCCCCCACTGCCAGAGGATCCTAAGGGGCCCCTCATGCTTTGCATCCTGGGCCATCACTAGTGTATACACCCCCACAGGCAGCCTGTGTGTGCCCTCTGTATGCTATGCCTTCCTTCCCCTCCCTTTGGTTCCTGCTTAGATGGTGCTGCTTGGCATTGAGGAGTCACCAAAGTCACTTTTTAGATCTATAGCTGGACAATATCCATTCATAACCAATAAATCTTTCAGAGATTTACAGTGTGAACTCTGACCAAATATCATATAATGGCTATGAAATCATCTTGACATAGAAGAAAGGTTATTTGCTGGCAACCTGATGTGGTTGTATGCCTGGAAATAATGTTTTCATCTAAACCCTGCAAATATCTATGCTGTGTATATGTTTGGATCATGTTGGTGTTGCTCATTCATGTTAGATGAATGCTAGGGAAGTTGTAGCTCTTGCCTTTGGTCCCTCAGGGCTCTGGCCTTGGGCAGCTTCACAAGCCACTTCCATTCCATCAATGTTGCTCACTGGCTTTCCAGACGACCACTGGAGGATGGCAATGTAAAGTGTCATTCACAGCCAGGTTTTGGACAAGAAGTTCACAGATGCTGGCTGAACCTGGGTGGTAACAGGGTGCAAGGTGGCACGTGCAGATGGAGGGAAGTGTCTTCTGGAAGGGCGAGTCTGGAGAGGGCATGGCCTCGCCTCAGTCTAAAAGACCAGAATGTCAGGAACTCCAAGCATAGTTTCAGTGTTACACATTGCTATCCATAGTATGATAAACCTTTTGGAAGTTCTTACAAGTTGGTTTTGCTCCTTCCATGTTTCCTATGTTTTCTGCTTGCAGTCACTTCATTGTTTATACCTTAAGTCCTTGACTTCCATTCAGCTGTGCTATGCCTCTCCATTTTTATTTCTTCTTTTCAGTTCTTACACTAGGGATACTATATGATATTTACACATGTAGGTCTTGCTTATTTCACTTATGAGTATATCTTCAAAATACATCCATTTATATATGAAGTCTTCTAGTTTATCAATCTTTATAGGTAAGTAATATTCCATTGTATAAAAATACCACATCTTTTTCAACCATTTTTCAGATGCTGGGCATTTGGGTTCTTTCCAAGATTTGGCTATTACGAATTGTGCTGCTAACAACACGGATACAGAGATATCATTATGATATGATGTTTTCAGTTCTTCTGCAAAAATTTCCACTAAGGGGATAGCTGGATTGAATAGGATTTCCAGTTCTAGTTTTCGAAGGAGTCTCCCCAACGCTTTCCATAATGGTTGCACAAGTCTGCATTCCCACCAGCAGGAGAGAAGTGTTCCTTATTCCTCACAACCTCTCCAACATCTGTTGTCGGCTGATTTCTTTATGATAGCTATCCTTTCTGGAGTGAGATGGTATCTAAGTGTTGTTTCAATTTGCATTTCATGAGTGGCTAGTGATGTGGAGCATTTCTTCATATATTTATAGGCTTACTGAATGTTTTTCTCTCAGATGTCCGTTTCTGGATTGGGTCTTTGACTTTTGGGACCCTAACGATTCTTAGATCTTTATAGATTCTACATGTAAGACTTTTGTCTGAATACTTATTAGTTAAAATATTTTTGAAACTAGTGGGTCATCTTTTCACCCTGTTGGTAATTTCCTTTGATGTGTAAAAGGACCTTCTCAGCTGGAGGAGGTCCCAGTTGTTGATTCTTTCAAGTGTTAATCGCGCATTTTGATTTTTGTCTATGAACTCTTTACATACCCAATGTCTTCAAGATTTTCTCCCACTGTTTCCTCCAGGAGATTTAATGTTTCTCTTTAATATTTAGATATTTAATTGAGATCTAATTTTGACTTTAGTTTTAGTTTTCAGCATGTGGATAGCCAGTTTTTCCAGCAGGATTTGTTAAAGAGGCTATCTTTCTTCCAGTAAACGTTATTGGCCCATTTGTCAAAGATAAGGTGGCTGAGTGTGTTTGTACATGCGTCTGTACCTTCTAATCTATTGCGTTGATCCTCAGGTCTATTTTTTGGCCAATACCATGCTGATTTTATCACGGCAGCACTGTAGTATAGTTTTAGATCCAGAAATTGTAATGTCTCCTGCCCTACTGCTGTTGCCCAGGGTTGTCTTTGCAATTCTGGGTCTTTTTTGGTTCCAAATAAATCATAGGAATGACTTCTCCAGTTCCGTGAAGTATGTTGATGATATTTTGATAGGAATTACATTAAATCTGTATAACAGTTTAGGGAGTGTGGCCATCTTCACAATGTTCGTTCTTCCTATCCAGGAGTAGGGACTATCTTCCCACTTTTTGAAATCCTCTAAGATTTCTTTTCCAGAATACTGTAGTTTTCTTCAAGAGGATCTTTTCCTTCTTTAGTTAGGTTAACTCCTAAGTATTTCATTTTCTTCAGTGCTATCATAAAAGGTTTTGTTGTGGGTCATGCCCACACACTGTGCTCTGTGGAACTATTGCGAGGACAATATGCAATGTGTCAAGTTTTAAAATAAGAAAGGGGAAAAGAAAAAAAAGAAAGTAATGTGGATTTAGAAAGGTTAATGTTTAATTGTTTGATCAATCTTATATACCTATATGTATTAATCTAAGCTGATCTGAGGATGAGGATATGTAATATGACCATTGTTAAGTTTAAACAATAAAAAAAATTGAAAAAAAAAGAAAGACAATAAGAAGCAAAAATAAAAAAAATAAACAATAAAAATATCTAATCATGAAAAAATAAAAATAAAAAAAAAATAAAGAATAGATGGTTGAAAAAGATGTGGTATTTTCATGAAATGGAATATTACTCAGATATAAGGAATGATAAACTAGAAAACTGCATATATAAGTGGATGTATCTTAAACATATATTCACAAGTGAAATAAGCCAGACCTACATATGCAAATATCGTGTAGTGTCCCTAGTGTAAGAACTGAAAAGAATAATAAATAAATAAATAAATAAATAAATAAATAAATATATAAATTATGGTTATCAGGCATCAAACCCAAGATCTTACGTTTTCTGCACCCTCAACCCCTATAATTTTTTTTTAGAAGAATGACTTTAGTACAAAATACATTTGGAAGAGTTAAATTAAGGTTTATGGAGATGTTAATATATGATTATTTGACCAATCTTACATACCTATATCTATTAATATAAACAGATTTGGTGATGAAAATTTGTAATACAATGATTGTTAAATTTTTGTTCTTGTTTTGAAATTCTGTACTATATGTACTCTTGCTTGTTACTGTTTTTCTATGTTTGTTTCTGCTATTTTTACTCTTTACATAAAATTTTAAATGGAATGTCCAAAAAATTAAAAGGTTTTGTTTCTCTAATTTCTCTCTCAGTGTGTTTGTATCTATATAGAGGAGTGCCATTGACTTTCGTGTGTTGGCTTGGCAACGTGCTATGCTACTGAATTTGTGTATTAGTTCTAGTAGCTTGGTGGAGTTTTTCAGGTCTTTCAAATAAATTATCATGCCATCTGCAAATAAAGATAATTTAACTTCTTCTTTACCTATATTTAGTCCTTTTATTTCTCTCTCTTGTCTAATGGCTGTAGCTAATGATTCCAGAACTATATTCAATAGGAGTTGTGATAGAGGCCATGCTTGTCTCGTAGCAGAATTGAGAGTAAAACACTTCAGTTTTTCCCCATTTAGAATTATGGAAGCTGTTGGATTATCATAGATGGCTTTTATCAGCTTGAGGTAGAGGTCCTCTATTCCAAGTTTCTGTACGACTTTGAACATGAATGAGTGTTGGACTTTGTCAAAAGTCTTTCCTGCATCAATTGAGACAATCATGTGATTTTTGGCTTTGGTTTTGTTGAGGCAGTGTATTACATTTATAGATTTGTGTATGTTGCACCATCGTTGCTTTCCTATGATGAATCCTATCTCATCATGGTGTATAATCTTTTTGATGAGTTGTTGTATTCTATTCACAAGGGATTTATTGAGAATTTTTGCATCTATGTTCTTGAGAGTAATTGTCCTGTAGTTTTCTTTTTTAGATGTGTTTCCTTCTGGTTTTGGTATCAGTGTAATACTTGGTTCTAGGAATGATTTTGCGAGGATTACTTCCTTTTCAGTTTCCTTGAAGATTTTGAGAAATATTGGACCTGTATCTTCCATCAGTTTCTTGTAGAATTCAGTGGTGAATCCACCCGGTCCTGGACTTTCCTTTGTTGGTAGGCTTTTTATTGCATTTTGTATTTCATTGGCTGTTATTGGGTTGTGAAGAACTCTTATATATTCTTGATTCAGTGTAGCTAATTTATACTTTTCTAGGAATCTGTCCATTTCTTCTGGGTCTTCAATTCTGTGAGAGGGAATATTCTCAAAGTAGGTGTTTATGATCCTCTGAATCTCTGTTGGGTCTGTAGTAATTTCACCCTTTTCGTTCCTTATTTTTTGAATTTGAGTCCTTTCTTTCCTCTTTCTGATCAAGGTAGCTATGGGCTAACCCATTTTATTTAATCTTTCAAAGAACCAGCTTTTTGATTCATTAATTCTTTGTATCATTTTCTTTGTCTCAGTTGAACTGATTTTTTTTGCTCTAATCTTTATAATTTCCCCCGTCTTTGGGCTTACGATTTTGTTTGCTCTTCAATCTCTTGTTGGTTTAGGTTTTCCACGAGAGTATTTATTTGTTCCCGTTCTGTCTTCTTAACATATGAGAGCAGGGCTATAAATTTCCCTCTAAGAACTACTTTCATTGCATCCCCTGAATTCCAGTAAATTGTGTTTGAATTTTCATTAAATTGTACATATTGTTTAATTTATTGATTAATGTCATCTGTATTCTGCTAGTTGCTGAGAAGGGTGTTGTTTAATTTTCATGTATTTCTGGGGTTCTTGCGTTTTCTTTTGTCATTTATTTCCAATTTCATTGCACTGTGGTCAGATAGTATGCATGGGATAATTTCTGTTTTCTAGCATATACTTAAGCGTGACTTATGCATTAATATGTGGTATATTTTAGAAAATGTTCCATGTGCAGCTGAGAAAAATGTGCATTCTGAAGTTTTTCGGTGGAACACTCTGTGTATGTCCACTGAGTCCAGTTGTTCCTGGTTCTGGTTCATGTCTGTGACTTCTTTGCTAATTTTTTTGTCTCGTTGACCTATCTTTTTAGGATAAAGGGGTGTTAAGGTCTTCTGTTAAGATTGTAGTATTGGATATGAGATTGTTCATGTCCATTAAGATTTGTCTTATGTAACTAGGTGTTCCTATGTTGGGTACATATATACTTATGAGTGTTACCTCTTCGTCTTGAAATTTTCCCAAAACCAGTATGTGGTGGTCTTCTTTGTTTCTTTTGACCAAACTTGGTTTGAACTTTAGAGTCTCTGCAAACGACATTGTTACCCTTGCTTCCTCTGAGGTGCTGGAGCATGTACTATTGTTTTCTACCCTTTAACTTTTAGCCTATGAGTTTCCTTAGGAGTTAACAGTGTTTCCTGTATATAGCATACGGTTGGATTTTGCTTCCTTATCCACTCTGACAGTCTATATCTTTTAATTGGAGAACTGAGTACATGTTCATTAGTGGTTATAATTGAAATGTATTGACTTATGGTTGACATGAGTTTTACTTACTATAATTTACCTCTTTTTCTCCTGTTTTTAATTGGTTGCCCTGCTTGATGTGTTCTTTCTGTTCTCTTTCATTGAGTTCAGGTCATTTTGGTCTCTCTAATTTTTTTTTAATATTACTTGTAGGGTTGGCTTTGACATCATGAAATTCTTTAGTTGTTCCTTATCATGGAAGTATTTCATTTCTCCCTCATACTTGAAGGAGACCATTACTGGGTATAAAAGTCTAGGCTGCAATTTGTTTTCATGGAGGACTTGAAACACTCTGCTCCATGCTCTTCTTGACTTCATGGTTTGGGAAGAGAATTCTGCTGGTATTCTGGTGGGTTTTCCTTGATGTATGATCCATTGCTTTTCTTTAGCAACTTTTAGTATATAATGCTTTTTCTGGATTTCTTGAATCTTGACTATTTCCTGTCTAGGTGTGTTTTGTTTGGGTTGATGTTATTTGGAGTTCTATACACTTCACTTAACTGAATGTCCGAATTTTTTCTCAAATTTCAGAAGTTTTCTGCTATTACTTCTGCCCATATTCTTTTTGTATCATTTATACCGACTCCTTCTTTCTCACTGATTCCTATTAACCTCACGATGTACATTTTTGCATCATCCTGTAGATGTTCAATTATTTTCTCCTGCATCTTGGTAGTTTTTAAGAGATCCTTTCTTACCTTTTCACTGGCTGCAACAGTATCTTCAAGATCTGAGATTCTTCCTTCACTTTAGTTCATATGGGCTAGCCAGCTTGTGACTGAGATTTTAGTTTCTTCTATATCTCTTTCAAACTGTTTCATGCAGTGTATTTATTTCCTATATAGCTCAATCAGGGAGTCCATCATTTTTCTATTCTCCTCTAGTATTTTATCAATCTCTTCTATAGTAGTACTAAAGTCTCTAATTGTACTTATCATTCTCTAGTTCACAGATTATTTCTCCTCTGTTCTCCTCTCTACTTTTCTGTAGTTGTTCCCCTACTTTAGATGCTCTTAGTTTAGAGATGTCTTCCTTAACCTCAGAGGCTATTTCTGCCATGGTTTCCTCTATACATTTCTGTAGTTCTTTTTTTCATTTCAGAGTCTATTGATTCATGCATTTGTTTTTTTACTTAGGTCTTCATAGGACTCTGAGCATAAGATGGAGGGGAGGGGCTGTGGGAGGGAAGAGTTGCAGTGAGACTTTCAGTGCATGGGAGAGAGTTCACTACAAAGGAGTTGACTGTGTTCCTAAGATAGGGCCTGTGGGCATACAAGGACTTGCGTGTTATTATCAAGAGCCTGCTTCTGGTGGAGAGCTGGAGGGAATGCTCACCTTTGCTCCTAGGAGCAGAGCTGTTCTTTTCCTGCTGTTCGCCCTGGTGTAATCCTAGGCATCGGGGCTTTTGAACCAAGAAGAAAACCAGGTGGATGTGACCTGTGGTGGATGGCAGGCCAGGTGCACGGTGGTGGCTGGGGTTTTCTGCTGCTCTTGAGACAGCCCCTCCCTGCTCTATCTTAGGAGTAGACCAGGATTTGAGGAGCTGCCCAGTCCTCTCCAGGGTGAGAGTTTGGTGACTTCAGCAGGTTTATCATTCAGGGCTCTGTCATCGGGCAGTTTCCCAATTCACTTCCATTCCGTAACTACTCATCTTAGCTTTCGCAGAGGACCATTGGAGAAAAATGTAAAATATTCAGTGTCCAAGAAGTGGCCAAAGAAGTCACAGGTGCTAGGGGAATGTAGTTGGCAACAGGGTGTAAGGCTTCAGCGAAGACACAGGGCACCTGATTTTCCTTTGTGTACCAGATAGGTACTAGACAAGTTCTAGCGTAGGACCAGTCTGAGGCACGTGGTTAGGGCACGGCCAGTGAGCTGGGCCAGTGGTCCTGAGTTGTCAAGGAGATCCAGGATGTGGGTAATGTTGCTGGAGCTGGAGCTTTCAGGGTCTTGGTATCTTATCCCTCCTCAGCCTGCTTTCTCCTGCACAGGAAGCAGAAAATAAATCTTAATGTCTATAACTCCTGGATCTCTGTAGTTTCTTCTTAAAGACACAGTGAAAATATTCTGACCTGTTGCTTCTCTTCTTTGGGCTCTGTGTCACAAACCTAGCAGTGAAGTGTATCTATCCAGGGCTTCAGACTGCAATCCAGAGTCCATCCTTGCCTCTCCTAATAACTTCATCACACTTAACACTCCATTGGAAGTCACGCAGAGGACCGGGCAAGTGCAGGTCATCGTTCCTGCCCTAACAGAAATGTGGCAGCGCACTCTGCATGGTGACCAGCGAGGACATCCTGGCTGTTGGTTATTAGCTGCTGGCAGGGATGTGCCAGGTGAGATCCTTACACTGACTGCACACGTCTATTATCTTCCAAGTCTCTCCCTTCAAAATTAACATAGTTCTGAAATAAGAAGATTATCTATTTGGGGAGAGCGAGTTCAGAAAAGATGAGTCCAAAGCAGAGGTGCTTGGCACACTGGGTATTTTAAAGTGCAGAACAGAGTGACAGAAGACAGGCAGAGGGAGGCCTGGTGCTGACTCCTTGGTGCAGGCCATAGAGTCCCACAGTGGAGGCCTGTGGGACGGGGCTGCTGTTGTCCTAGAGCATAGAGGGTGCTGAGGAGCCCTGGGTGCTATTTCCTGAGTTTCGTGCTCTTGCCTCAGCGCTCTTGGTCCGCTCCTTTTCTCTTGTGGTTGTCCATTCTCCCTCCGGCCTGGTACAACCAAGCCGCATTTAACCACTGCCTCAGCCTTCAGTTCCCTAGCAGGCATCCAATGACAAATGGGTGCTGGAGAAATCTGCATGCTTTTCTCTCATCCATCTTTCATAGCGTTCACTTTTCAGGGCATAGCCATTGCATAGATGGATAGAAAGTGAGGGCTTTCCCCCCATTTGCAGTTCTGAGCAAGTGGATAGAGTTTTGTTTGTTTGCTCGTTGAGACAGTGTCTCACTTTGTAGCACAGGCTGACCTTGAACTTGAGGGATGCCCCTATCTCTGACCTCCTTTCTCTGCCTCCTGAGTATTGGGATTACAGGTGCTTGCCACCACACTTGGCTTAGAATTCAGTTTTCTAGCCACTATTTAGAGGGTGCTGTCCGTATATCAAACATAGCTCCAGCATTGAGAATTCAGTGCTGAACAAAATAACTTTCCTGTCATCTAGCAATCTACCACCAGGAAGAAACATGCAGGCAAAGAAAGGTCATGCTGGAGAGAAAGGAAGTCAGAATTCAAAAAAAGAGAATACCAAATTTAAAAAACCAAACAGATATACAGGATGGAGAAGAATCTCACACTTAGGGTGGATATTATGGCAGCCCCAGTGCTGTGGGTGCTGTGGTCCTGGGTGGGCTCATATCTGAGAGGAACAAAGAGTAAAGTGGACATCACATGACGATAAGGAGACAGCCATGGGGCTGCACCAGGCAGTGGTGCCCTCAGCAGGCACACGCTGGTGGAAAGGAAAATGGCAGGGAAGAGCAGGTGGAGAGAGCTGGGCACGAGTAGTGTGCCAGTCATACCGGTGCTGCAGCAGGACTGAGCAGCTTTTCTTCTCTGGGTAACTTAGTGAGACGTAGTCTTAACATAAGAAATACAGAGCCAAGGATAGAGCTCATTCCAAGGCCCACCATCATCAACAGAAATGACTAAAAATCAACAAAATGAAATAAATGTCTTTCTCACTAATTATTGTAATGCAGATTGAATGGTACAATAACTTCTCATATGCCTGCTGATGACTACTTCCCCTGTGAAGTATTTGTTATTTTCTGTAGCCCATTTCTTGAATGTGTCTTTCATGTTAGATAGCTTAATTTTTTGAGCTCTTAGTATATTCTAGATATTAGTCGTTTGGCTAAAAAACAGATGGAATTTCCCCTCCCCCCAGTTTATAGATTGTCTCTTCTCTCTTCTGGTTGATTCTTTTGTTGCATGGAAGCCTTTAGTCTGACATATTTCCATTTGCTCATTTTTGCTGCTCTTGCCTGTGCACCTGTGGTTTTATTTAGTAAATCCTTTTTTACACCTAGATCTTCAAGTGTTTTACCTGTTTCATCCTCCAGAATATTTCATCTTTCCTGTTTGCATGTTTAGATCTTTGATCCATTTTGATTTTATTTTATTTTTGGTCTTGGAATCAAACTCAGGACCTTGAGCTTGCCAGATAGGTGCTGTGCTGCTGAGCTGTATCCTCAGCCCTTGTGCATAGATCTTCATTTAGTACATGTGGGTGACCTTTATCCTCAGAGGGAACAGTACTGCACCTTAGCTGAACTGACTTCGCAGACTGCGAGAGTGCACGGCCAGTTCTGAGGTGCGGGTCTGAAGACATGATCCTCCCTGTGGATCCAATGAAGAACAACAAAAATGACTTTCTCTGTCTCTGAGTCCTTAAACTGACTCATTCTGAATGGGTTCAAAAGAGCAATTGTGCCGAATGTCTGGGTGTTACCGAGAAATACCTTAATGTTCTTTAAAAGTGGACGGTATTTTCTGAGTTCTGCAACACTACGTACAGCATTTTTCTGACTTGGGCTTCTCCTCTGATCCTGTCCTGCACCTCAAGAATTCACACTAATTCCCAGTTTACCTTAAGCACTCAGTGAGGTTAGATTTCTGTGTGTAAATGCAAACCAGACAGCATCTTCACACAGATGCTGATTTTCGAGGCTGCAGGTAGCAGGGATGTGGGGGTGAAGGCCCCTCGCAGAGGCTGCTGCCTCACTTTGCCTCTCCAGAGCCACATATCAGTGCTTCCTCCACCCCAGCACAGCACAGAGCAGCACTGAACACTGCTCGTGAAGGGCACTGTGTCCTCACTGCCACTGCTACTCACTGGCTCTCTAGCCTTGATTCTGGTCCTGGCTTCCTGGAGCTATGACATTTTGCAATATGTTTGGAAGCCACCTGTCACTCTTGGCTGGGTAGTTTCCCTGGGCCAACTCCCAGCCACCAAGCCCAAGCCCATCCAGAGGGCAGGGTACCCCAGCTGGGCCTCACCCAAGCATCCAGCCTCCTTGCTGCTATCCCTTTGAGAAAATGTCCAACAGGTGAGAGTTTGGTTGTGTCTCAGGGGCTCCAGATCAGGCTTCTTGGTGACCTGACTCTACTGGAGGGTGGTGGCCATGCCATGGGCAGCTCAGGCACCCAGATGGGTTGCTTTCTGCTGCCTGATGGGCAGTGTCCCAACATGGGATGGGGATGGGTGAAGGACAGGACAGGGACAGATTCAGGGACAGTTGTTGACTATAGCTGCTCTCCATAGTCTATAACCTTGGGTCCCAATTGAGGGTGAGCACAGATGTGAGGAGGTAGGGTCCCCCAGGAGGAGTTTCTGCTGGCCAAGTCTGTGTCCCTGCGGCCTGAGGAGATAGGGAGCCCCAACTCCCTATTAACCCCACAGCCAAGGTAGTGACAGAGGGACATGGGAGGGAGGAGCTGGGATGGATGGGGGACACGGGGAAAGCCCTTAGGATCCTATAATACTGGATGGGATGTGTACCTGACTATACCTTTAGAGCTGGACCCAGGGGAGACCACGACAGAAGGACCACTGGAGCCAGGACTTCCACCAAGCCCGGGCAACAGAGACCCTTTTTCAATAAGAAAAATACTGGTAAAATATCACAGATGCTCGATGTCACTGCCCAGTGTCTTACCGAGCAGGGGAGCTCGTACAGGTAGAAGAGAGGGACAACCTAGGCCCTGTGTCAAAATGAAAAAGGCCTGGGAGTGTAGTGCAGTACAGAGGCCCTGTGCTCAGTCCTGAGTTAGGAAGAGAGAGGAGCAGGGAGGGGAGGGGAAAGAAAGCAAGGGGACCCAGAGGGGAAGGGGAAATGATAAAGGTAGGAGAAAGAGGAGGGGCGGCAGGAGAAGGGGTGGTTGGCCAAGTAGTCGCTGAGCCTCCATGTGAAATTTTTCTGCAGTTGAGTTTTAATAATAAACCACAAAAATTGACAGGCTTATTGCAATACTTACTAAAAATAATGTTCAGAAACGGAACAATAGAACACTATAACGCCAAATTAGATTTGACATCTACCAAACATTTCTGACATGGTGGTATCCTATTTTTTTTCCTTATAATAGAAGTATAATTGTTCTCATGTATACATTAAGCAAGACAGGACTCAAACTCAACTGTCCAAGCAGTATATTTGAGACCTGTCTGTGGGAGTAGAACAGCGAATGTGTTCCTTACAGTATGAGAGGCTTTTTCGATGGAATTTATTGCCAGGCTTTTGAGGGGGTGGGCTGGAAAAATGGTGGGCCCATGGCTTGTTGGCATTGTGCTCTGTGACAAAGTAAAAGAAAACCTTTGCTTTTCTAAAACAGTAGCCCGGCTGTTGGAACTGGCAGTGTCCTGGTCTGTTGTAAGGTGTATTTATCATGCATATCTCTTCCAGCTCTTGGGCATTATGGAGAGCTCCCTCAGGAGACAATCTTTTGTATCAGAATGTTTCAAACACACACATACACACATGCCCCTTTCCACAAACTGTTCCTATAATGCCTTCTTTATGCAATCCTGAAGTACTTGATGTGAACATACGTGTGTTAAAAGGAAGAGGAAACATGAGCAGCACGGCAAGCTGCTGTGAGGGACACATTGGAAAGGGCCCGGACGGGGTGGACTGACAGGTCCTCTGCACTTCATAAAGTTGTATCCTGGAGGCCAGTTAGGTGACAGTAAGGGGAAAGGA
>PVJA010032860.1:0-23745 GCA_004027025.1 Myocastor coypus
TCACTTTTTCTTTATCCACTCATCTGTTGATGGACATATCCACTGCTTCGAGATTATAAATTATGCTGTAGTAAGATAGGCATGCATGCATCCCTGTATAGTGCTCACTTCAACTCTTTTGGGAAGATACCCAGAAGGGAAAGAGCTGAATCCAAAGAAGTGCTTTTGTTCATTGAAAAGAAAGTTTTGTTATTTTGTTTGTTTCTTCTTTATGAGAATCTTTTTGTTGCTATTGCTTATGACTTGTATGATGAGTAACATTTTGAGCATTTTTTTCAGATCATGATACACAGCATGTAAGTTCCGTATGTTGTTCTCCATATAGCTGTTAATGATACTTCGGGTTTCTCATAGAAGCAAGAAGAGTGTTTTAATATTTTCTTTATTAATATCTAGTTATATTGCATTTATATTAAAATATATAATATTTACCATAATAAATAGCTAACTTTAAATATAGCATGAGGATATAGTGATATATATATATATTATCATAAGCAAAATAAGAAATGACTTCATAGATATTTTCATGTTAACAGAAAAAAGAGAGTATGAAAAGAAATATAGTATTCAAAACAAAGGGCCAGCCAAATAGCTCAGAGGATTAAAGCACCTGCAAGCAGGTGCAGGGGCTGGGTATTCAATCCCCTGGCCTGCTGTGCTGGCCCTGCTCCTGGGGCACTCTGAGAAAGCAATTGAAACTGGTTGTGGTGTCACACGCCTGTAATCCCCGTTCTTGGGAGTCTATAAACAGGCAGATCTACTAGTGAGAACCTCAACACCCTGTAGACCCTTCCCTAAAATACAAAAAAAAATGACAAATAACTTATGACTATAAGTAAAATGGATAGAGATTCTATAACACTTTGTCATGTAGCACAATATGACTCAGAAATGGAAAGATAAAAAGATTTGAAGGAAAGTATAAAGAAAGGAATTTTTCCAAAGTTAAAGTGTAAAAGCAAACATTGAGAAACATTGTCACTGTAATTACAAGTAAATTAGACACTGTAATAATGAAATGCAATTGTTTTAAAATACAGTATATAAAGTTCAAAGAAAAATCTAAAGAAACCACAATAAGTACAAAGAAAATGCAAATTTCATTAAGGAAAGTATGAAAGCCAAGTAGTAAACATAATTTAAAACAAAGGAAATACAGACTTATTTAACTTTAAATAAGTTAAATAAAAAATTTACTTAAAAAAACACTGTATTTGTCTTTAAAATAAATGAAGAAGCTTTTCTGGACTCTGGACTAGAAATATATCAGTATCCAACTTCAATATAAATCCTATTTCAGTTATTAAGACCAAATATGTTTAAAAATGAGTTATACAAGTATCTTGGCCAAAAAAATTCTATTACAAAACAAAAACAACCAAATTTTGCTGGCCTCAGACTTCTTACAAAGTTCCATGTAACAAGCTAATAGACAAATGTCCACAAACTTTTGAAAAAGGAGAAAAACTTCAGGGTCTAGAGATATAGCTTAGTGGCATAATTGTCTGCTTGGCAAGTGCAAAGTCCTGAGTTCTATCCCTGATACTGCAAAAGAAAAAAAAAAAAAAAAGAAAGAAAGAAAGAAAGAAACAAAAGAAAAAGAAAAAAAGACTTCATGTAGAAAAGAAATAGGGAGACATTTTTAAAATATGAGCAAATTCTTACAGCATATATTCCTAAGTACTTATTTAAAAATCTACTCAACTGTAAAATTCTCCATAACAAAGAGATTAATGAAGTAAAATTTGTACTAATTTACATATTCAGAGAATTTTCTTCCTAAAATGAAACTCAACATATTGCCCAAATCCTTATTTCTTCTAAATGGTTAAAGAAATATAAAATTTCCAATGCAATGTAAGTCATTCTGGATTTTACTTTTCAGTTTTCAGGCAAAGGTAGATTCTCCCTTTTCTCCTTTTCTACTTTGCATGTAAGTTCTGCATCTGTGTGTAATGTGTATGAATACATACATGATGTGTGGACATATACACACAAGCTAGAGGATGTATAAGGTGCATTCAAGCATGGAAGGACTGGCGCCTTTGCTAGCACCTTCCCCTTGGCCTATGATAGTTCAGCATTTGGCTTCCCTTGTTCTCATCATGATGCACCAGAGTGTACTACAAGTGTTGGTGCTCCTGCCTTGGCCTTTGATTGCTAGGTCTTTATCCTTTGAACTTTGCTCATACTGCCAGCGGCATGCCCTTTTGTGTCTATACAATACGTATAACCCTTTTTCAAGACTCACTCATCTCTACCTAGTTTAGGAGACTACTGTTTCCTATATGAATCACAGTGAAACATAAGGACCTTTCAAGAGACCAAAGAAGTACTTATGTATCCTATGAAAGTTGGACATCAACTTTTCTCTAGCCGTTCACCCTCTGCTACAAGAGATGTAAGTAAATGCATGTGGGCTTACATCAGACTTCTCTTGCACCGTGCTTCCCACGCCTTTGATCAGAGTAGAATCCTGGATCTGCACTGAGGGGGTCAACAAGTCGAAATCTTTGTTACCATATTTCCAATGGTCTCCATTCTCCCCATTGTTCAAAATATTTTCCCCTTTGAAAAGGAAAATGCCTTTTCTGTCATTATACATTTTTATCACTCTGGTTGATACGATAAGCTCCATGCTCGGAGTCTTAGCAGGCTTAGCTCTTGATATTTAAATTTAAGCTTTAAGGACTCAGAAATTCTTCTTCTCTCTCAAGAACCTGACCCTTGCCATTGAAAATCAGGGCCTTCAAATCTGTTACTTCTGCTAAATTTGTAAAAGTATACTTGATAGCTCAAAAGACAAAGTTTGGCTCTGTCTCTCAGTCTTCACTAACCTATGGCTGTACATGAAAAGCCCTGAATTATTGAAAAGAATTATAGGCATATAGTTTTAAAACACACATAAAATTTAATATAAATACTTAACTCAATAGATATAGAACTCTGGAAGGAAGAAACACTGGACAAAGAGAAGTCAATAAAAACTCAGTCACTTAATACATAAAATTAACAATCAGGAAAATAAGGACAGTATTTTTCTGAATTGTTCATAAATTTGTATTACAAGATGTAACAATAACATGCAAAAAGTCAATTCAATCTCAAAATTAAAACTTTTAACAAGAACCTTTAGATTACTCCCTCCACGGTTATTCATAATTAAGGTTAGATCCCCTTTTGTCTTCTCAGTAGAACTGTACCGTAATATCATAGCACCCAGCACACTGCATTGTAGTCGCTTTTTACTTCCTCCACAAAATTGTAAGCAAATTTAGGTAATGACACAGCTCTTATGTCCTCCATATTTGGTAGTATGCTGAGTATAATATAACTACTTAATTGGTAGATGTCGATAACCCACATCCCACCACTTATCAACTGGACACTCAAACATATCTTTTGAAATCATACTTAATCTCCAAATATAATAGCAAGTTTATAATTAGCCTGGATATGATTCAACCACCCCACACACCTACAAATGAAAACGCAATACTCCCTTCCTCAAAGTCTCAACAGTTCCAGCATTGTTCAAAATGTCTCTTCTGAAACTTAGAACAAGACCTTGGCCATGAACCTCTTTTAAATTGAAAAGCATATTTGTAAGTCTAAGAAAGAGTAAGGGTAAACAGTTTGATTCCAAGTGGGAGGAATAGTAAAGTAGAAAAAAATAGGACCCAAGTCAAAATAAAACCCTGAAATCCAGCAATGCACTTATTAAGTCCTGTAATGCCATAAGATACAGTAATAAACTGTGAGGACTTATGCAGCTCCATCCCAATAGCCTTGTAAGTTGTAAACCTCATAGCCTCTGTTGGTCTGGCAACACCCACAGACAGCAACTTTCTTCATGAGACATTCCCAGTCCCTAGCATCTCTAACTGCCTGTCATCTCCACTGCACCTTTGAGCTTCATGCATGGCCTTTTCCTGGCACTTTAGGCCTTCTTTTTGAGATCTGGCTGGAAGCTTTGTGACCCCACAAGTCTTGCATTCTGCATGCCAGTAAAACCAGTAACACATAGAAGTTGCCATGGCCTGCTGCCAGTTTGAGCAGCAGCTAAGCTGCCTTGACCCATGATTGTAATGCCTGGGTGGTTGGACAAAGAGAAATGGACTTTGAGAAATAAATTCTCTATGAGATCTTTTCCTAGCAGGCATCCTAAAGCCTCTCATCTCAAATGAAATGTTCATATTTCTGTATCATTGAGCTTGCAATGGGTGAGTCTTACTGATTTCTAAGGTGACCTCAAGTATCCTACTTTTGCGCCTGTATAAACTACTCGGGGGCCTGGCGGGATGGCTCAGTGGTCTAAAGCGCCTGCTTGGGAAAGCTTGGGCAGCTTCAGGGACCGCGGTTCGATCCCCGGCACCACATGCTGCACCAGCCCTGCCCTCGGGGCAGGCTGAGCTGGCCATAAAAATGAGTGAATAAACAAATAATGGTTCTGAAACAAGAAAAAAAAATAATAAATAAAATAAACTACTTAATTTCTCCCTTTAATGGTACTAATTCCTTTTGATGACACTAATGAGTTTTTTTTAATCAAAATTTAAGATTTTCAAAAATTTCTGCTTTGTTTTTAGCTCCCCTTCCCATATTTTTTTTATTTTTACTTACTTACTTACTTACTTAATTTATTTATTTATTTATTTATTTATTTATATGTATTTAGTACAGGGTCTTGCTATGTGTCTCAGACTCATAGTAGTGATCCTCTCCTCCTGTTCAGTCTCTAGTGTTGGGATTACAGGCATAAGCCACCATGCCCAGACTTGGCATCCAGCTCAGTGTGCCAGGAGCAAGGCTGGCATGGCATTCGGTGCTGAGGATTGAACTAATATCCCTGCAGTTCAGGTGCTTAGTCTGCTGAGCTATCTCACCAGCCCTTCTTATTTCTTATTTTAGATCTTCCTAAAATCTTGCATCAGTACGCCTACTACAGCCTGAACACTAAGATACCTTAAAATTTTGTCTACTAAATCAACTACTCCATAACCCTTAAACTTAGCCCTTTGCAAAATATCAGGGCATGAGCAAAAACATAGAAAATTATCTGTCAGAGGGGCTGGGGAGATAGCTCTGCAGCACAAGTGCCTGTCTGGTAAGTGCAAGGTCATGAATTTGAACCCCAGTCCCACAAAAAAAGAAAGAAAATTATCTGTCAGAATGTAACGCTCAACCTGTACCCCAACTGCCAATGGAGTCCTGCCTCCCAACTGAAACCTCCTCATGTGGGCCTTCACTGTCTGGACTCCTTGCAGAATGCTGGTCTTTTAAGTTCCCATCAGGATCTGATCTTAGAATTCTAAGCTTCTCTAGATTTTATCTCCAAACCTTCTCAAATTCTTTCCACAGACCATTTCCAAGGGCTTCTAAACCACATAGTCAGGTATATCCACAGCAATAATCCCACCCTCGCTACCAGTGTTCAACAGAAATGTGCACAAACATGCAGAAAATGTAATGCCCAAAAATATTCAAAGTAATATAATTCAAATGCCCAATCAAAATCAATCTAACCCAAATGTTTTTCAAGGATAAAGTATATAAATTATGTTAAAAATTAATTAAAGCTACACACAAGTTAGATAAATTTCACAAACAAGGCTGGATTAAAGAAATCATACACAAAATTATATATAGTTTTGATGTTATACATAAATTTAAAAAATAGGCATACCTAATCTACAGCAAATATTAAGTGAATGGTTGTACTTAGGGCAGGACAATGGCTGATGATAGGGCTCAGCTAGATTACTATTTGTTGATGACAGCAATGATTACATGTGTGCCCACTTTTTAAAAATCAAGCTGTATACATTCATGCTTTTTGTAGTTTTCTGTATGAAGGTCATACTTGCACAGAAACATTTACTTAAGTAGATAAGAGACAAAGGGCTGGGAATGTAGCTTGGTGGGAAGGCACTTGGCGAGGAGGAATGAGATCCTGCACTCAAATTCATGTACTAAATTTTAACATATAGAAGCAGCAATAGGCTGGAGTCAAGACTAAATTGAGAAAACACTAAACATGGCCCAGTCTTTACTTTATTGTAATGAAAATTTCAGGTACCAGAAATGATTATTAACAGTTTTCACATTGGTTTTTCAGTCACCCAGTGGGACCCAACACTGCCAACATCTCAGGAAATCCCTACTCCTCATCTCAGAACCTTCCACTGTCTCTAGAGGATGAAGCAAAATTTTGTTAGCTTTACCTTATGATCTTTGTAATTATTCCTTTCCTTCCCTAATCTGACCTCTACAAACTCTAATTGATACTCATCTTCATAATCCTGAAAGCTTGGCACATTTGTTGGACTCCAGGTCTTTGCCTGTGGTGTCCCCAGGGCTTAAAAGGTCAGTATGTCCCTAGGAAGTCTGACCCATATTCCAAGATCACATCAGTCCCCTTTCAGAGTGGCACCTACTTTAATTGCTTTAATTGCTACAGACTATAACATTCTTTCATTTTCATAACTCAGACCACTCATTGCTCAGACCACTCAATAAAAACTATTTATTTTACTGTTCTCTTTGTGTAGATTCATTTTTTATTTCCCATCTTGTTGTGACTTATGTTTAGATGTGCCCACAAAGCCACACACAGTCATAGGTGGAGCTTTCTCAGAGCTGGCTGCATCTGCAGTGAGTGTTTGATTCATGATGCAACATTGGGATTAAAGGTGTGTGATTACTAAATCATCTGACTGGTTTGGTGCTACCCTGTTCCTCATACCCTGGACAACAAAAAGGCGGAAAGATGATGTTGAGGTCTCTTGTTTCTATTGCAGCCCTTTGCCCACCATGAACTCTTCTCTTCTGTGAAGCCACCCTGCCGTGGAGCCCACCTATTATGGGCTGAAACTTCTATAAACTGTGAACTGAATAATGTTCTGCCTCTTTAACTTTGGGTGTGAGGTGTTTTGTCTCAGCAATGAGAAAAGTCAAGAAACGCTTCTCTTTCTTAATGCTTTCACATTTTTTCATTCCAATTCCTCTAGGTCAAATAAGTTTTCCAAACAGAATTGCCTCATATTTTCCCTGCGTATTTCCTATTCTATCTTCTTCCTTCCCTTCTCTCCCTTTTTCTTACCTTTGTTTTTCTCCTTTCTCTTTCGCACTTTAGCCTATATTTCCTTGACAGCTCTGCTAGTAGGTTTATGATCCTGTTTCCTTATTGATGACCTATATTCCCTCAATTATAGATACCATATTTTATATTTCTCTGAGTCTTCTGGTGCCTAGCAGATTCTTAGAAAATTTTTGTTAATGATAATTCGTCTAAAATCAAAAACATACTGAAAAGCAAATCACTTACAATGTAGATTTCTCTATCTGCACCTGAACTTATTCCATTTAGTAATTGAACAGAAAATTTTTCAACTGCATAAGAATATTAAAATTATTGTTACTTTTATATGACTAACAAGTTGTATAAATTTATTATTCTAAAATCCATTATGCAAAATATGAAGAATAAAATGTTAGGCAACAAGATCTATTTGAAACAAGCAGAATCTTTCATTGTTTTCCTGCTATTTTTTAAGCTGCATATGCTAAAAAAGGCTTACTGTTAATGATAAATCAATATTTCATATACACCTCTGGAAACAATGTTTTTGGTGAGCTTTGGTGTTAAACTTATGCTGTGGCTTATGAGAAGATTATATAAGAAGTTAAAAATATCAGTGCCACTTGCTACTACTCAGTTTTCTTCTGTTTGTGTTAGTAGAATCATCATTCTACATTTTCTTTCCAGAATCTTTTTAGGCAACATATTCACTTCTAAGACAGTATCATTCCAATTTGTTAATAGAAGAGAAAAAACACTTAATTCTCACTTTTTTATTATACATATTATATATGATTTTCTACTATATATATATATATAGCATCAATCCAAGCTGGCAAAGGCATTGTCAATCAGTATATGACACTGGAAGATCCACATTTCATACCTATTGTCCTGTGAAAAATAAGTAAAGATCTAAAACTTGTTTTCTATACCACTCTCTCTATAGATTCTTATGTATTTCACTTTGAAAGTTTACATAATACTTTATTCTTGGACAAAGGATTTTACCTATTCTTTAAATAATTTTATCGTATGTTACTGTACAATGTCTGAAGAGTAGGAGCATTGCTAATTTTTATTGAAACCAGAATAAGCATTAAATTAATGCTGGTATCTATCACGTATATCAGTAAACTTCTTTTCACTTGACTTTATCCATCAATGTAATTTTCTATCTTTTAAATTTTTATCCATATAGTTTAGTTTATAGAAATTATTTAGAAATACATACAAAATATCTATACAATATAATTCAACATTAAATATCATTTGCTCTAAGAAAAAAATGATGCCAACTCTTAACTTGAGACCTATCTTATTTCACATTGTGTAAAATCCTTTTTTATATTTGTATCTAACTTTTTAGCTTTATTTTTATTAATATATATTTGTCAAACATATTAATCAAATTCATCATAGGAAATTTACAGCTGCACACTAACATACCTTATTTCTTCCTTTCCTTCCCTTCCTGCCTCCCTTCCCTCAAACCTTTCTTCCCCTCCAAATTTGTAAGTTTGCTGCAATTTTTACCTTTCATTCTTTTCTTCCCTTTTCCTTTCTTTCCCTTTCCTCTCCCTCCTTCCCCTTCCAATGTGAACGCATTTTTCTTATTTCCCAATGTCTACGCTGCACGTTGCTTCTCATTTACCTTGCAGTTTTCCACACAAGGGAAATAATAAAGATTTAAACTTGTCTGTTTTGTTTGTTGCACTTAAGGTTATAGCTCATCTCAAGAGGTATCCATTTCCTGTGAATGGCTTGTGCTTATTCTTCATAATGGCAGAGAAGTATGCCACTGTATTTAAATACCTCATCTTATTTAACAGTTCATCAATTGATAGGTATATGGTCTATTACCAATATTTAGCTATTATGAAGTATGCTACTACAGACATAGATCACTGTGATGTGCTACATTTAACTCTTTTAGGAAAAAAAATCTAGAAGGAGAACAACTGGGTCAAATGGGACTTATGTTTTAAGTGTTTTAGAAATCTCATGCTGGTTTTCATAGTGGTAGTGCCAGTTTACACACCCATCAGCAATGAAGAGAGGCATCTTCTTCCCCATGACTTTGCCAGAATGATGATGAATTCCTTGAGGATAGCCATTCTTTCTGGAGTAACACGGAGTTTCAGATTTAAATTTGCATTTATTCAATGAAAATGGATGTTGAATATTTTTCATATATTTATTTATTGTTTACATTTCCTCATCTGAGAAATATTTATTCATTGAAGATATCCCTTTTGGAATTTTTGTTTTAATTTGAAAGCTCTGATATTTTGTGTTCACTGGGTGTTCTATATATTAGTCCTTTTCTGAAGTATAGCTGGTGTAATTTTTTTTCCATTCTATGGGTTGTCTCTTCAGTCTGTTTATAACTTTCTGCTTTCTAAAATTTTAATTCAATGTGATCCCAGTTATAATATTTCCTATGTCATTGTCATTTTTCTCAGAAAATCTTCACTACACCTCTCTGTTCTAGAGTTTTACCTGTTCTGTCTTCCCGCAAATTAAGAGTTCCTGTTTTTATATTTAGATAGTTGACCCATTTTCCTCTTAGTGTAGTGCATGGTGAGTTAAATGCACCTAGGTTCAATATTCTGTATGCAGATAGCCAGTTTTCCCAGCACCATTTATTTTTAAAAAAAAAAAAAAAAAGCTATCTTTCTTCCAGTGAAAGTATTTGGTCCTTTTACCAACGATAAATTAGCTCAGTGTGCCTGAAATTGGTTCTGCTTCTTCCATTCCTTTGATCCTCAGGTCCATTTTTTATTTTTTATCACAGTAGCCTTTTATTATAATTTGAAGTTGGAACTGTGATGTCCCCCACTTTGCCTTTGATTCCTAGAATTACTTTTGTTTTCTAGGTCTCTCCTAGTTTCATGTGAATTTTGGAATTGTTTACTATATTTCTGTTAGATATATTGTTGGTATTTTCAATTGGCACTACATACATCTTTATAACAGTTCTGTAAGGATGGCCATTTTCACTATGTGAATTCAACCTATCCAAGAACAGGAGATATCTTTCCATTTTCTGTTATCCTCTTTAATTACCTTTCACAGAGTACTGTGGTTTTCAATGTGTGGATAGTTCATTTTATTTGTTGGATTGGTTCCGAAGTATTTCATTTAATTTTATTCTATTGTGAAAGGTGTTATTTCTATAATTTCTATCTCAGCAATTCATGTATAGGAATTCTGGCAATTTTTGAGTGTTGACTCTGTATTTTGCTATGCTTCCAAATTTGTAATTAATTCTGAAAGTCTTTTGTGGAGTTTTTGGAGTCTTCTTTGCAGAATGTCATGTATTCAGCATATACTGACAACTTAATTTTTCCCTTTCTTAACCATGCTCCTTTTATTTCTTTCATTTGTCTAATTGCTATTACTAATGTTGCCAGAACTATATTGAACAGAAGTAGTGATAGTGAGCATCATTGCTTTGTTCTTGATTTTTGAATGAAAGCTTTCCACTTTTGATCATATATGGTGTTGGCTGTTTGTTATAGATGGGTTTTATCAGACTGAGATAAAGACAATGTATTCCAATTTTCTGTAGAATTTTTATCATAAGTGAATGTTGGGTCTTGTCACATGCTTTCTCTACATCTATTGAGATAATCAAATGGTTTATTTTTCACTTCGCTCTGTTAACATGATGTATTACATGTATTGATCTGCATGTGTTGAAATATCTTTTTTAAGATTGATTTATTTATCTATTTATTTTGATATAGAGTCTTACTACACAGTTCAGACTTATACTGTTCCTCCTGTTTCAGCCTCCCCAGTGCTGAGATTATAGGCAGGCATCCACCACTCCCAATTTGGGGGCTGGCGTGGTACACCTAGGGTTTGGGATCCAGCAGAGTATGTGGTATTAGGAATAAAACTCCAGTCCTTGTATTTGCTAGACGGGCACTTAAACTGCCAAGCTATCTCCCCAGTTGAGGTTGAATCATCTTTTTATCCCTGTGATCAATTCTACTTGGTCATGTAGTATAATCTTGATGATATCCTGCATTCTGTTTGCCTATATCTTATTCAGAATATTCCAACCATGTTCATTAAGAAAAAAGGCCTGGAGCTGTGTTTTTTGTTTGGCTTCTTCTCTGGTTTTGATATTAGAATAGTATATGAACTCAGGAATGAGTTAGGGAGTATTGTTTCCTTTTCAGTTTCATTAAAGAACTTGAGGAGCATTTGTATTAGATCCCCTCTGAATTTCTTGTGGAATTTAGCAGAGAATCCTTCAGGGTAAGGGCTTTTCTTTGTTGATACTTTTTGAAATATATTTTCAATTTCATTGACTACTACTGGAATGTTTAGAATTGTTATATCATCTTAACTCATTTCTGGAAATCTTTAGTTATATTAAAATATGTCCATTTCTTCTGAGTTTTTCATCTTATTGGAATAAAGTTTCTGTATGTAAGTACAGACTATTTTCTGAACTTCAAGATTTCTTCTGATGTTGTCCTCTTCATTCCTGATTGCATGATTTGAGTCTTTTATCTTCTTTTTGATAGCGTGCATTGACGATTTGGCTCTTTTATTTAATCTATGTTATAATAACTAACACATTCCAATTGTCTTCATACTAGTTATTCAGAGGACAATATTTTTTATTTAATCTTTGAAAGAACAAATAATTTCACTGATTCTTTATATTGTTTTCTTAATTTTAATTGCATTAATTTCTGCTCTGAGCCTTTTCTCCCTTGTACACATTTTGGGCTTAATTTCCTCTTATTTTTCTAGAAGCTTGAGGTTCAGCTTCAGGTTGTTTATTTGACATTACTCTTCTTTTCTGATATGGGAACTCACCTCTACAAATATCTCCGCTAAGACGGTTTTCCTTGCACTCCATAAGATCCTTTATGTTATATAAGCATAAACATTTAATTGCAGAAACTGTCTCCTTTCTTCTATGACACATTAGTTGTTCAGGAGAGTATTATTTTATTTTCATGCTGTATTTTTTCTGGTTTACTTTGCCATTGATTTCCAATTTCATTGCAGTATAATCTGATAATATGCATGGGATAACTCCAGTTTCCTTACATTTACTCAAATGTGCCCTATGACTAGTGTGTAGTCTATTTGGAGTAAGTCTTGTAAGACTGGGTAAACTGAGAAGAATATTATTATGTGGTGGAACATTCTGAAAATATCTATGAAAATCATATGTACAAAGATTTTATTCAATCCTGCTATTATTTTGATTTTTGTCTAGCTGATCTTTCCCACTAAAATTTTATTAGTGCTTGTCTGGTTTTTCATATCCATTAGTGTCTTTTATATAGTTGGTTATAGTAGAATTTGATACATACATACTTACGATTGTTTTTCTTTCTCTTGAACTATTACCTTAAGAAATATGTAGTGACCTGCTTTGTCTCTTCTGATTAGTCTTGGTTTGAAATCTATTTTGTATGCAAATTTATTAGCTACAGTTTTTTTTCTGTGGGTTCTTGTCATGAACTATTGTTTTCCATCCTTAGAATTTCATTCTATGAATTTTCCATGAATCAAATGTTTCTTGTGTGCAGTACATTGTTGGATATTATTTCTTGGTTCATTCTGCCAATCTGCTTCTTTTATTGATGAATTGAGACCATTTATATTGATGGCTATAACTTACCTGTATTGATTTATCTTTGTCATTTTATTTTCCTGTTGGTTCCCTTTCTTTGCCCTCTGTTTAATTGCTGCCTTTGTCTACTGGATTTTTCTATGGTAATTTATGCAATTATTATCTTTATTGTCTTTTTGCAGAATATTCAGAAATTTGGAGGTTATCAGTTTCCTTGTAATAAACTTCTTCAGATGTACTTTATCTGGTATTATTTTGTTTCTACATAAATTTTGAAAGATAATCTTGTTGGACAAATCAACTCAGGTTGGAGATTAGCTTCTCTCAGAGTTTGAAAAGGTTCACTCTGATCTCTCTTTAGTTTATAGTTTGCCTTGTGAAATTTTTGAGAGTATAGTGGGATTTCCTTTATAATTTGTTTCTCTTTTCTAAAAAGGTTTAATATCTTTCTCCTTTATTGAAATCCTGGAATATTGATTAATATGCTTTGGCATAGCTTTTTTTCTGATTGAGACTATTTGGAGTCCTATATACCTCACTTAACTGTATGTCAAGTTCTTTTTTCAGTCTTGGAAAGGTTTCTGCTGTGCACTTTGTGATATCTTCTAGTTCTTCATTGATTAAAAATAACCTTATATTCGTCTTCTTTGCATGTCATTGTGTAACAGTTGTTGCACTGAATTTTTTTTTTTTTTTGGTCCTTTGTTATTTTTAAGAGATCTTTCATTTGATTATCATCAGCCACATTTCAGTCTTATAGATATGATATTCTATTGGATGACTCTACTGCATACACTTTCAGTAGAACTTTTAATTTCCTGGATTTCTACTTAAATTTCTTTTATGTGATCTAGCTTTTTTCTGTTGGTCATTCATAGTTTTCATGTCTTTCCCAAGGTTTTCTATTTCTTTGTAAATTTGTATTTAATCCAGATTTGCTAATTACTTTCTTCATTATGATCTCTTTAGTTGTCTCTGTTTTATTTTTTTCAAGAGATTTATTTTATTTGTTTGGTTACTTCCACTGTAACCACTTTGTAAAATTCAGCTATGAGTCTTTTTCTTTCATCAAGTTCCATTCCTCCTTGATTTACTTTTAGGCAATTTGGAGATGATGAGATGCAATCTGCTTCACGGTTGCTTGTTTTCTTTTTTTGTTGTTTATTTGTTTTCTGCATTGAGCGTTGTAAATTGCATGTGGTAGGTAGCTTTATTACTACTGTTGAGACCTCCTTAGGAAATGACTACTTTTTGGAGAGGTCTTCTAGGTATAACTGGCTGTTGGCTTTTGAGTCTGTTCCAAGATTCCACCTATTCAGTTTATTAAGGAGGAAAGATTGCTGCCTGTTTGGCCTAGCACCCAGTTTTTTTGGTGCTGGATTATAGTATTGTTTATGAGCCCCATACTATTTAGGTGCTGGCATACAAGGAAGATCAATGGGTCACAACAACTATGCCACCTTGTCTAAGGTGATACAATCAGCTCTCTCCCCTCTTTTTCTCTTGTTGCTGTTACTGTCTTCAGCTGCCATGGACTGCTGCTTCTCTGCTATGTGCCACCCTGCCTTGGAGCCAGCTGATTATGGACCAAAACCTCAGCAGACTGTGAGCTATGTTTAAAATAAACATTTTCTTCCCTTAAAAAAACAGCAATGCAAGCAATAACAATAGCATCAAGCACAGCCTAGAAATGATGAACTGTGGAAATTAATATTTTACCACTTTTAACCATAAGTATAAGACTTATAGTTCTAAAACAAATCATAAAATTATATATGGTAAATATGTACTTACTCAATAGAGCGATTTTACCATAAGGGGAGAAAATTTAAAAGGCATAAGTGGAAAAATACAGAAGTAAAGGAAGAGAAAGGGATTAAAAGCAATCCTTTAAGACAAAGGAAGATGACTCATGCCTTAGGAAACTGGCGAAGAATACATACTACGAAGGAAAAAGGGAAACAACAAAACTAAACTAAAAAAAAAAAAAAGATCATAGTTATGAAAAACCAAAAATGATTTTCAAAAATAAACAGAACACAAAAGTCAAGAAAAAGACAAACATCTCTGTGATTTCAATCATGTGTATTCTCTTGTGCCTACAGTTTTCTGGTAGAGTCTCATTCAGGGCATCATTCTGTTGCTGGTAGACAAAAGAGGGAGTCTGAGCCCAGATCTCTGCTGGATAAGGCCAGCAAGCCTGCAGTAGGACTAGTTTGGAATGCAGATTCTGATACTTTCAATATCCTGGCCTCAGATCTTTGGGATGAGATCTAAATAATTCAGCCTAAATCATTCTGGATATTGCTTGCCTGAGCACAGCTTCCTGGTCCTGGACATTTCTTATGGTTGTCCTTCTCCTAGGACATCCAAGGAATTTCAATCTAGGAGCCCTGAAATGAAGCCAAAACATGGCTATGCTGATCCCAAGCATCCTTTCCAAGGAACACACAATTACCTGGACTGGAGTCACTTACCAGCTGTTGTAAAATACAGCATCAACTGCTCCTCTGCACTGTACATTTCTCCCTGGAGACCTCCGGAGTCACTCATCCTCACTGTGCCTCTGTAGATTCAATCCTCCTGTCTCAAACCATGAGCTGGGAGAGAGGCAGAAAGTATCCTGCCCTCCTTTTTTCTGTGTTGAGATCTGTCTACTCTCTTTCTCTGTGGACTTCAATTTTCTCTTAAGAGCTTTCCTGCTTCCCCAGCTTCTTCCTCTTTTCTTCTTCTCAAAGTTACTATTGCTCAGTGTCTACATTCTGAATCTTGGAAAGGTTGATTTGTTGCTATTTACTGCCCTTCTATCTTCCCTGAAGATGTTAAAATGTTTTTCCCCTTCTTCATATATATATATATATATATATATATATATATATATATATATGTGTGTGTGTTTTTTTCTTTTTGAGACAGGGTCTCACTATGCAGTTCAGGCTGGCCTTAAGCTCACTTTTGTAGCCCAGGCTGGTCTCGAACTCACATCGATCCTCCTGCCTCAGCCTCCCAAGTGCTGAGATTACAGGCGTGCGCCACCACGCCCGGCTTTTTTCCCCTTCTTTAAGTTTAAATATTTTAGCATTTTTTAGCTATAAGTGCAAGCTTCTTTTTTATTTAATAGGTTGTTGCAGGATCTCACTATGCAGCTCAGACTCATGGTGTCCCCATTTTCAGCCTCCCCAGCCCTGGGATTACCACACCCAGACTCTAGATAACTCAGCATGGCTGAGTGGAATCAGATCAGCAAGTGGTTCTGGGTCCCTGCACTCACCTCAACTTGCCTAGGCAGATGCTTCAGTCTGCTGAGCTATCTCACCAGTGGAAAGTTTTCTGTGTGGCTGCTACTTGACTGGCTATCAAAATCTACATAGTTTAGCAGGAGGATCGATGTGAGTTCGAGACCAGTCTGAGCTACAAAAGTGAGCTCAAGGCCAGCCTAAACTTCATAGTAAGACCCTGTCTCAAAAAGAAAAAAAAAAAAAAAAGCTATGTAGTTTAGATTATTCTGGGGCCTGAGGACTTAGGTTAATATAAATCAAAAGCAAGCAAGTTGATATTAAAACTAAAATGAAAAGCAGCCAAGGACTAGGTGGAATTGCCATTCCAGTGCTACATCTTAATAACCATTTATTCCAGGACAAATTACTTTCAACTACAATATCTACATCTTAAAGTATACCTACATTTTAGAGTTGCTATGATAATTATATGACAACATGTGTATAAATTACTGGCATCTGTCGTATGCTCAATATATAATGATGTTACCATTGTCATCATTTCTGTTGCTAAAGTTAAGATGACAGGAAATTTTCTCTTGCTTTTCCATTCAGCTTGCCTGTGCTAGCTACATATCTGTGCAGCCTAATTTTTTGTCCTGTGTGTATAGAGTTTTCTGAAAAATATGAATTTTCTATAAAATGAATAGCCAATTTCCTTGAAACATCTTAGGTTCTTATGCTGAAAGCAGAAAGATCTATGTCCTTGACATGAGGCGGGAAGAGCAGATATGCACCAGCCTGGCATGGGAGAAAGGAAACCCTGTTCCAGATGAGAAAGTACATTCCAAGTGGTAGGAATCGGTGAAGGAAAAACCTGCTGCGATTGACTTTCAGGTAAGAATAGAAAGCATCCAGAGTAAGAGAGCTAGAGCAGTTCTCTATCAGCCAAAATTACACATTGCACAATTTTCTTCTCAGATAACAAAGGAAATGTTGCTCTTTAATATGCATACACAACAAACCTATTTTTAAAACATTAAATTGGCCATTATCTACTGACTTTACTATTCCAACAAGCATCCTGGGAGTATTTAGAATTTGCAGCATGTGTGAAATACCAGAAAAGGGAATTTGGTGAATCGAACTGCCCAAACTTGCCTGAAGTGCCCTGCATCTCCCTATGGATGCAACAGATTTAGTTTTTAAATCCTTTTTTACAAGTCTTTACTTGGTGCGCATTCCTAAACCTTTGTTTATAGAGCTGTATAATAAATGGAATTTTAGATCCACTTGATTTTCTTTCTTTGTTATCATTAATTCAGTTTAGCAGTTTTATATTTGCTTTAATTATATTAAAAAGGTGCTTTGTTATTTGTGTAATAATCCACCCACACATGAGTTATGTGCCATTTAGAATCAGTTTTACACAGAACATAATCACATTTTAAAAGACCTCCAAAAAAATTCTATGTTTATTTAATTTGAACAAGGACAAAAGAGCTCAATTGTTATAAAAGTAGCATCATGTGCATCCAGTTTGCAAATATATTGACTGAGCTACACACCTTATGGTAGGAAAATAAGACCCAATTGCCTATTAGGGCCTATAAAAACCTTATGTCATACCTTTTTTTTTTAATTTAGCACAGGGTTTATAGGGTTTACAGGGTCTCACTACAAAGATCAAACTAGTAGTGATCCTCCCATTTCAGCCTCCCAGGTGCTAGCAATATAGGCACACACTTCCACACCTAGTCTCAATCGCTGTCTCAGCGCACCTCAGGATCAGGGCTGGCATGGCAAGCCGGGGATCAAACCTGCAATCCTATAGTGTTTTGAAATACCAGTAACAGACTTTTAACATGCACCTTGGTGTCTATAGCATCCTCCTTTTCCTTCCAGAGCAATGAGATCCAGCAGCCAGAAATCCAACATGTGTATTCTCAAGATGCACCGTCCAGAGATATTTGACTCTTGTGGGAACCCCACTGTGGAAGTTGATCTCTTCCAAGCTGTTGTGCCAGTGGGGCCTCCACTGGCACCTACGAAGCCCTAGAGCTGTAAGACAATGGCAAGACCCGCTACCTGGGCAAGGCTGTGTCAAAGGCTGTTGAGCACATCAATAAAACTATTGCACTTACCCTGGTTAACAAGAAATTGAATGTCATGGAGCAGGAGAAGATTGACAAGCTGATGACTGAGATGGATGGGACTGGGAGTAGATCTAAGTTTGGGGCAAATGCCATCCTGGGAGTAACGCTCGTTGTCTGCAAGATCAGCACCGTGAAGAAGGGGGCGCCCCTACACTGCCACATCGCTGACTTAGCAGGCAGCCCCAGGGTCATCTTGCCTGTACCTGCCTTCAGTGACCTCAACAGCAGCTCACATGCTGGCAACAAGCTGGTCAGGCAGGAGCTCATGATCTTGCCTCTGGGCACAGCCAGTTTTAAGGAGGCCATGCGCATCAGGGCCGAGATATACCACAACCTGAAGAACACCATCAAGGAGAAGTAGGGCAAGGATGCCACAAACATGGGTGGCAAGGATGGCTTCACATCCAACATCTTAGGGAATAAGGAAGCCCTGGAGTTGCTGAAGACTGCCATCAGGAAGGCTGGCAACTCTGTCAAGGGGGTCATTGCATGGATGTGGCCACATCTGAGTTCTTGAGGTCTTGGAAGTACAACCTGGACTTCAAGTCTCCTGATAACCCCAGTAGGTACATCTCACCCAATCAGCTGAGCAACCTCTTCAAGTCCTTCATCAAGGACTACCCAGTGGTGTCCATTGAGGACCCCTTCAACCAGAGTGACTGGGGTGCCTTGCAGAAGTGCACAGCCAGTGCCGGCACCCAGGTGGTAGGCGATGACCTCACAGGGACCAACCTCAAGCACATCGCCAAGGCTGTGAATGAAAAGGCCTGGAACTTCCTGCTGCTCGACGTCAACTAGATCGGCTCGGTGACTGAGTCCCTGCAGGCGTGCAAGATGGCCCAGCCCAACAGTAGGGGCGTCATGGTGTCCCACCAGTCTGGGAAGACAGAAGACACCTTCATCGCTAACCTGGTGATGGGACTCAGCACTAAGCAGATCAAGACTGGTGCGCCCTGCCGATCCGAGCATCTGGCGAAGCACAACCAGATCTTTGGAACTGAGGGGGAGCTGGGCAGCAAGGCCAAGTCACTGGCCAGAATTTCAGAAACCCCTTGAGCAAATAGGCTGCAGCAGGCCAGCACCCAGGCCTTGGGCTCAGGTAGTTAGGTCCCCTCCTGCCACCACTTCTGTAGATGCCATCAGGGACACCTGGAGCCCATGACCCTAGCTGTGATCGTCATGCTTGTCACTTTGTGTCCCACCATATCTAGAGCTGTGTGAGTGCCCTAGGTAGGCCAGGTTCCCAGTGGTTCTACTGTGAAATAAAACCCCAGTTCCCCTACCCCCACCCCCACCCCCCAAAAAAAGAAAAAGAGAAACGTCAGTAAGAGAGGAGCAGTGGTTTCCTTCCACCGTTGTTAGCTCCATTATTTGTTGCTGTGACTCATCCTACCGGCATGGTCAAATATCCATTCTGCCCTACCTTACCTTTTTTCATCTGGCTCTTTCAAAAGCCAATGTGGTCCCTAGAAAAACAAAAAGTAAAGAGTGCCTTTTATTCATCAGCTGCATTTTCTGCTTCTATCAAACATATCTCAGTTACTTTTCTCTCATTGCTGGGACAATATACCTGACACTCAGAATTAAAGACAAAAAGATCTTTAGCTTACAGTTTATGCAGGTTTCAGTCTATGCTCAGCTTGCTCCAGGGAACAGTAGCATATGGCAGAGGGCAGTAGTTCCTGGTGTGGAAAACAGCAAAACAGCAAGTGCAAAAGGGCAGGGGCTGGGGCTGGGGAGATAGCTCAGTAGAATAAGCGCTTGCCTGGCAAACGCAAGGACCTGAGTTCAATCTCCAGTTCTAAAAGAAAAAGGGGGGGGGGCAGGGCAGTAGGGTCAGGGGCAGCAGGGGCAGAAGCCAACCTCTCCACCTTCCTTATATTGCCTTCAGGCTGTTGGCCCCAGGGCAGCTTTAGCACTCACACCCAGCATCGCAGCTTTGGATCATGAGATAATCACAAACTCTAGGAGTCTACCCCATGACTGCAGGAAGCATTGGTGGGACACCTAGATGCAAATCATAACAACACATAAAGAATTTCACCAGAGCACTAATGGTGTCACCTACCTCCAAAATTTAAGGACTGCATGTGATGCTTAGAGAATACTTGATGCTAGTCACGTTAAGTACTCTGCACACTTGTCTTCCTTCATGGCATGGCCTCAGAGACGGGGAGCTCCAGGTACAGGGCCCTGACTTCAGTGGAGAGATTCATCCCACTGGCCCAGCAGTCAGCTCTGCTACATTGCACAGCAATTCCTTGGCAGTGCAAGCTCTTCCAGTCCTTGTGGCTTATCCTGCAAACACAAGGCGGTGCAGTGATCGTCACATATCACCCAGGAGGATGTGACCGGTCCTTCTCACCATTGTCTGCCCTTAGCTTGCTCCCAGCATGTGCTTGGTCAGAAACTTCCCCTGAGCAGTGGTGAACTGGAACAGTCTCAGGAAAGCTTTGTGAGCACACACAGCCAACCTTGGCCGGTGTGCCCTGTCCCCTAACAACGGTCATCCCACACTTTCAGGCACCAAATGTCTGTATATACCAGAATGGGATTTAAGAGGAGAGCTACCAGAGACGGCCTCTGGATTATGAATATAGTGAGTGCCAGTAATCTCTCTTGGATAGGGAGTCTGCCCTCCAAAGAACTTTAGGTCAGACTCTAAAGTTGAAAAGCATGGGTGTTAGTCTGAGCTGTAACCCATAAGCTATAGGCTGCTGGATAATTTAGCTACTGTCTCAATGCCGTGACCATTCCTCCACAGAATTAGAACAGTACTACTCATACTTGAGGGTTCAAATATGTGTGCATTTATTGATATGTTTCATAGTACATAAAATATCTAACATAGATAGTAGCTGGAACACTATTAATTAAAATAAACTAAAACATCTTTTAAAATACATGATGCTAAGCCCCGCAGGCACCATGGCGGCAGCTCTCAGGGCGCGCGGGGCGTGGGTGCGCATGCTAGTGGCGCCGTGGTGTGGGAGCCAGAGCCTGGCGGCCAAGTCCTCAGCTTCTCAGCTGTTGACGACAGAAAAGAGAAACCAGATTCTACTTGACCTTAAAAAGGTAGGATGGTCAGAGTTAAGCGAGAGAAATGCCATCTACAAAGAATTCACCTTCAAAAGTTTTAATCAGGCTTTTGGCTTTTTGTCCCGAGTTGTCCTACAAGGAGCGAAAATAAATCACATCACATGACTGTGGTGGACTGACCAGAAGAGATGCGCAGCTGGCAAGATTCATTGAAAAAGCATCTGTTTTTGTGTGAGTTCTTCTAAAATGCATGCAAAATATACCCATCTGAGCTGCAATATATTTTGAAGGCAACTTACATCAACAAGTTCTATTGTGAATTAGTTCACGTCTGTACATTTTGTCTAATTAGTGCTTAAATATAAGATGATTTAGGTCTGGGGACATAGCTCCGTGGTCTGCCTCCCTTTCAAGCACAAGGACCCAAGTTCAATACCCGGTACTGCATGCTATGCTGGCCACTGATATCAGCTATGATGACACATATCTGTAGTTCCAGTAGTGAGGAGGCTGAGACAAGAGGATCACTACTTCCAAGCTGTGTAGTGAGATCCTATACTAAATAAATAAATGAAAGATTAAACATAAAATTATCTAAATCTGAGCCTAAGGCATTTTTCATTACGTCTATATATTCACATACATAAGATAAATCAACACCACTAATTATATTAATATTTTAAAAGAGAAATAGTATTAAATTGAGGTGGAGAGACATTCATAAACATAAAAATTACTTAAATTACGACTTTACAAGTAACATTGTATTGAATAGCTATAAGGTATGTGGTATGAAAAGAGTTATGCAGGATTTTAATCTTACATAACAATTCTTTTTTAATTTTATAGAGGAAAATAAAAACAACAAACAAAGATAAAGACAAAGCAACATAACACAATGAAAATGGTACGGAATTTCAAAACAAATTTTTATTTTAATTTTTTGACAATATCTTGGAGAAATTTTATTCAGAAGAAGAGATATACTATTACTAACAAGCTTTAAAGTTTTGATGAGTATAAACATGGGTATATACTTTCACTTACAATTATTGGAAATGGTTATTGTATGCAAATTACAAAGTTATGAGAGATTTTGAAAATTTACTTGCCTCACATCAACTAAGTCATTTTATGTATTTAGCAGAGGGTCTACGGGGTCTCACTACACAGCTCTGACTTGTAGCGATCCTTCCTGTTTTTCAGCCTCTCAGTTGTTGGGATTATGTACCACCATGCTCAGTCTCAGTCACCAGCTCAGAGCACCCTGCGGGTGGGGCCAGCAATGGCATGCTGGGGGTCAAACCCTGGTCCCTGTGTCTGCCTATGCAGGTGCTTTAATTGGCTGAGCTATCTAGCTGGCCTCCTCTAATTCCTTTTAAGTCAAAACAAATTAAGAGTCTTTTTTGGTTTCTTTTTTTTGTTTTTTTTGTTTTTTTGGTTTTTGTTTTTTGTTTTTGTCTTTTTGACACAGGGTTTTTCTATGCACTTCATGTAGGCCTCGAGGTCACTTTGTAACCCATGCTGATACCGAATTTGCAACAATCCTCCTATGTCAGCCTCCCAAATGCTAGGATTATAGACATGTGTCACCACGCCCAACTAAGAATAGAAAATTAACAATGGTTGCTATATTATGCATTGCCCTCAAATTTGTTCATATTATCAGATATAGGCATGAGAGATTGACCAAACATTAACTCTTCCTTTCAATATATCTTAATTTTTTTCTATGTCCAAAAAAATAAATAAATAAATAATAAAAATAAAATACATGATGCTGTTATTCATTTTATGTACCATAACATAAGAGGAAGATGATTTTGTAATAATGAACAAATTAAACCACAACCAAAGTTTTTGTATAGAACTAAATAGCATTCAGAGTTACTTGAAATTCTCCTTAAAGGTGAGTGAAGTATGAAATAAGAATATCTTCTACTATCTTTAAAAATAATTTGATGTACTTTCTACTCAAAAGATATTCATATTTATGCATATATGTATATACATGTATGTATAGATGTACACACATATGCTTATATTTCTGATAATAAAAATGATTCAAAATTGTTACCCTTTGGGAACAATTCAGAGCCTTGGGAACAGGAAAATAATTCAAGCAATGTTCAAATCCCTCCAACAAGCACTATTACTTACTCCTCACTATAACCTCATTATAGTACACAAAACAGGTTCTGCAGCTAAGACAAGAGGAAACTTGGTTGGCCCGACTTTAAAACCCAAGTCCTTCATATGCTCCGTGATGACAGGGAGTCTTCCTTTCTTCCAGATTCAATAGAAGGGATCTGGGCTTCTTGGTCTTCCTGGAGTGTGTGCAGCTCTACTTATAAGAGATCAAGAATCAGGCTGTGCAAGAACCCTGCCCCCGGGCCAGCCAGACAGCTCAGCAGACTACAGGGACTGGAGTTTGATCCCCAGCATGCAGTGCCAACCCCACTCCTGGGGACACTGAGACAGCAACTGAGACTGGGTGTGGTGACCCATGCCTGTAATCTCAGCCTTTGGAAGGCTGCAATCAGGCAGATCACTATGAGCCCAATCTGTGTAGTGAGACCCTGTAGACCCTGTACTAAATATAAAGAGAAGAAGGAGAAGAAGAAGAAGAAGAAGAAG
>PVJA010032861.1:0-23725 GCA_004027025.1 Myocastor coypus
GACTTGCCCTTGACCACCCAGCAAGAAAAAAAAAAAATCCTTAATTACAATGCATGGAACGCAGAGCTAGATTGGTGAGATGAGCTTTAGGAGGCTTAGATTCAATAGCCTCCAACATCACAAGCTTCACTGGTGGCCCACTGCAATTGCAAAACCTTTGACTGTGTATGTATCTGCTTCCTCTTAGTCCAAAGAGAAGCATATTCTTTCCTTTTTTTCTTCTTTCTTTCTTTTTTCTACGCAACATCAATAGGGAGGTGGGTCATGCCCACACACTGCACTCTATAGAATGATTGTGAGGACAATATGCAATATGTCAACTTTCAAAGAAAAGAAGGGGGAAAAGAAAAAAAAAAAGTAATGTGGATTTAGAGGTTAATGTTTAATTGTTTGATCAATCTTATATATCTATATGTATTAATCTAAACTGATCTGATGATGAAAATATGTAATATAACCATTGTTAAATTTAAACAATAAAAAAATTGAAAAAAAATAAAATAAAATAAAATTTAAGGGAATTTGAGAGAGCTAAAGTAATAGAATGCTTATTGTTGGAAGGTAAGTCATCAAATTTAATTTAAAACCAAGGTATCATTCACAGGTGAAAGATAAAGAGAAGGTTCTTAAACCAGCCAAAGAAAAGAAGCAGCCAAATAACTCAGTGGATTAAAGTGCCTGCAGGCAGGTGCAGGGACTGGGATTTGATCCCTGAGCTTGCTGTAACATCCCTACCTCCGGGGCATATTGAGAGGTGAACTGAGACTGGGCATGCTGGCTCCAGCCTGTAATCCCAGCTCTTGGGAGGCTGTAAATAGGTGGAGCACTACAAGTCTGATCTAGTAATAGACCCTGAACATCCTGTAGACTCTTCCCTAAAATACAAAAAAAATAAGAACAAAACAGAAACAAGTAATATGTAACTTGCTCCAATTCAACTGAAAGAAACTTCTGAGCAAGTGCCTTATGGCTAAGAAAGAGTGGCATGAGGGGGACACCCACTCGGGACCCTTTCCTGTCTCTCAGACAGGAGCTTTCTTTTCCTCAATAAATATGTTCTGCTCATAGAAAGAAAGAAAGAAAGAAAGAAAGAAAGAAAGAAAGAAAGAAAGAAAGGCATGAGATTTTTACACTAATGAATTTTTTTTTTAAATCTACTAAGAAAACTGTATGCAAGCCAGGCGTGGTGGCGCACGCCTGTAATCCCAGCACTTGGGAGGCTGAGGCTGAGGCAGGAGGATCAGTGCGAGTTCGAGACCAGCCTGGGCTACAAAAGTGAGTTCAAGGCCAGCCTGAGCTGCATAGTGAGACTCTGTCTCAAAAAGACAAAAAAAAAAAAAAAAAAAAAACTGTATGCAGCAAGACTATCTGTTAGAAGTGAAGGGGAGATGAAGGTATTTTCAGACAAACAAAAACTCAGAGAATGCATTTCCACAAGATTTGCACTATAAAAATTCTAAAGGGAATTCTTTAATCTGCTAAAAGGAACATTGATGAAGAAAAAAATATTAGAAGGCTAAAATTCATGTGTGTTAACTGTACAAAGAAATTCAGAATGCTTTGCTATTGTAAGCATGGTATATGAGTCATTCATATCTCTAATATGAAGACTAAAATATAAACTAATTTTAAGGGATAATTATATAAGATATACAAAGATATATTAAATGGGGCATCAAGCTTTCAAACTGTGAGGATGAATAGAGTACAACTGTAGATGTTTGTTTGCTTGTTTGTTTGTTTGTTTGTTTGAGACAGGGTTTTGCTATGCAATTCAGGCTGGCTTTGAACTTACCATGTAGCTCAGACTGGCCTCAAACTGGCAACCTGCCTTCCTGCAGGTTTCCTGGGATTCCTGAACTATGGTATTGCAGGCATGAGCCACCACACCTCACTGAGATAGTTTTCAATTAGTATATTTTCATTCTTTTCACTTTTCTTCTATTCTTATACTTGTAATCATGTTAAACTATTATTTCAATATTACTTCTTATAATCAAAAGTTATCTTTCATAAACCTCATAGTAACTACAAACCAAAATCTACAACAGTCCAACAAAACAAAACAATAATAATCAAGGAATCAAAGCACACTGCTAAGCTAGAGTAATTCACTTAACCACAAACGATGCTCCTAAGAGAGGAAAATAAAGAAAAACTACAACAAAATTCCAAAGAAATTCCAAAAGAGCTGTATCAGTAAGAAGATCTCGCCTGTTGACAAGGATCTGAGTGTAAATGGATTACATTCAACAGCTAAAAGACAGAGAACCAATTTGACTGGCTTAAAGAAACTCATATCACCTGTAAAATTATGCATAGGTCAGAGAAGGGTTAGAGTAATATATTTCTAAACTCTAAAAGAAAACATGAGTAGCTATATTTATATTAGATAAAATATACCTTAAATGAGAGCAGTAAAAATGAGACAAGCAGTTCATTCTATTCAGCAAATGGATTGATTTAACAAAAAGAAAATAATTTTAAATGCATAAGCACACAATGTCAGATCACCTAAATATTTCAAGCAAATGTAATGGATTAACTGCACTACAGTAGATGAGTATTTGCAGACTTTAACAGTCCATGTTCAACAATGGACAGATAAAAAGCCAATAAACAGCAGAATTAATTTCATCCTAGCAGATATCCATAGAACATTCCATCCAATAGCTGCAGAGTATAATTTTCTCTCAGCACATAGAGCATTCTCCAGGACAGATCAAATAAAATGTTTTTTTTTTTTTTTTACAAGAAAATAAAAATGGCATTAAATGAGAGTAAGAGACTAGTAAAAAGTACCGAAGGACTGACAGGCTACTATTTTGTATATGCTTAGATTTCTAAATTCCTGTGTAAAAAATGTGTAACAGCTTTTTATCACATTCTATAGAGACTTATTAGAATATCAATGATTGACAGATAATATGAATTCCAAGTTAAGTCTAAAATGTTTGATACTCAGAAAGACAGTAATGTTAAGCTCAAGTACCTATGTTATAGAGTAATAATATCACTAAACTTTTCTTCTGGAGGGTTAAAAATATGTTTACAAACCAAAAATTAAAGAAAAAGAAGGGCTACAAGGATAGCCAATATTTTGGCCCTAGCCCTTCAAAGTCAGTGAAGACTCAAGACATAAGAGAACCTGTGCTGTAACATCCTATAACTCAGTGGTTTCCCAAATCTTCTGTTCAAGGAGATTAAGGGGCTACAGAGGAAAGGTATTGAGATATAAGTGTACCTAGGGAGAGTCACCTAGAGAGAAAACATTATCTCAGGCTTTCACATAGAGTAAGTTGATGAAGCAATGGTCATGACTCATCCTGATGGCAGACACTGACAGCAGTTCTACAAAGCACTGTACATGGTTTCGAAGTAAATCCTAAGAGGAAATGACTGATCTTGGGAGGTACAAAAGTTACATGTTTTGTTATACAGGTCTTGCTTTAATTTGCCCTTAACCACCCAGCAGAAAAGTTTAACCACAAGGCATAAAATGTAAAGATAGATTAGAATGCTGAGTTGTAAAAGGCTTAAAT
Source organism: Myocastor coypus (assembly GCA_004027025.1). NCBI lineage: Eukaryota > Metazoa > Chordata > Mammalia > Rodentia > Myocastoridae > Myocastor > Myocastor coypus. The sequence goes on from PVJA010032861.1 coordinate 3,543, forward strand.
CAACAGCTTCCATCATTGCCGGTTTTGCCAATAACCCACTGCGATTATGGAACATTGGGTTATGTATATAACTACTTTCTCTTAGTTCAGTAAGAAGAAATGTTTTGTACCAATAATAATTAGAAAAATTAGCACATCTACACTCTGCACTCTGTATAACTACTAGGAGGACAACAGTATGCATTGTATCAAATATTGGGAATGTATTACTAATGTGACTTGAAATTGTCACATTGTTATTTCTTATTAAATGCAAGAAAAAGATGAAAAAAAAAGCAAAAAAAGCCACAATATAAGTCTCAAATTTTTTCTGAAAATTTAAATTCCATAGTTCTAAACATAATGCAATAAACCTAGAAATCAAAGCAAACAATACTTTAGAAACAACAAAACTATATGGAAATTAAATAGCTTTCAACAAACTTTTGAACAACTAATAATCAAGGGGAAAATTAAAACATTTTCTTAGAACAAATGAAAAAGGGGACAAAAATCTATGGAAAACAGAGAAGGCAGTATGAAGAGAGAAGCACCTGGTGCCCACAGCAGAAAAAAGTAGAGAGATCTGAAATTTGAAAACAAAAGCCAGGCGTGGTGGCACATGCCTGTAATCCCAGCACTCGGGAGGCTGAGGCAGGAGGATCGGTATGAGTTCGAGACCAGCCTGGGCTACAAAAGTGAGCTCAGGACCAGCCTCAACTGCATAGCCAGACCCTGTCTCAAAAAGACAAAAAAAAAAAAAAAAGAAAGAAAAAGAAAACAAAAAACCCATTTCTTCACCTCACCTCAAGAAACTAAAAAACATGAACAAATAATTAAATCTAAAATTAAAATATTAAACTAATAAAAATCAAAGCGAAAATAAATGTGGAGACCAAAAACAAAAAATATTCATCAAACAAAAATCTAGCTTCTTTGTGATAAATAAAATACACTCTCAGCTAGATAAACTCCCAGACACATACAGATTACCAAGACTAACTCATAAAGAAATAGAAAACCTGAACAGTCAAATAGCTAACAGGACTGAATCAATAATAAAAACTCGCCTTAAAAGAAAAGACCAAACCTAGATGGCTTCACTGCTGAGTTCTACCAAATATTTTTTTAAAAATGATTCATATCAGTTCTTCTTAAGTTATTCCAAAAATTAGAACAGGAAAGAGTTCTTCCAAACAAATTCTGGGAGGCTGGCATTTCCCTGACATCAAAACCAGCGGAGGATCCAGAAAAAGAGGAAACTATATCCTTGCTGAACACAGGCACAAGAAGGTTTGCTGAAAGGCTGCTAAGTGGCAGGAATAAGAAGCTCCAGAGCGCTATTGCATAGTGTCAGATGACTGTGGATACCAGTGATATAATGTACTTTCCAAAGATCTAAAACAGATTTTCGGTGTTTTTATCATAAACAGCAATCAAGGAGAGATATATATGTTTAGCTTGCTTTAAACATTACACCATGTATGCATGTATCAAGCCATCATGTTATCCTGCTAGCATGTACAAATTTTGTGTTTTTATGAAGAACAAATTTATTTATTAAAAGATGGGTGTGCACTCATGAAAGGGAAACAGAGGAAGCCAATGCAGCAAGGGGTGACATTATGGTAAGAGGGAAGGAGGGACAGAAGGACAAGACAGTGCTTCACACATGACAAGAGAAGAGTTTAAGGAAGAACGTCAACAATTCTGAATTCCTACAGTGTTCAAGGTCAGGGGGGCAAGAAATTTATTGTAGTCAGAACTATAGGAAGGCCACTGGGGACTATTGAGGTCCACGGGGAGGATATTTTCAATAAAATATGTGCGGGCTCTGTACATGGACAGGAACCAGAGTAATTAAAATTCTGGGTTTTCTGGGACATTCCTCATTACAATTTATTACACTATGTAATTTTCCACCTCAAACTATGACATCTTAGTAGTAAAAAGAGAGAAGTAATGCATGTTAAACTCTCACAGTGGTTGGTAATGAAGACAAGGTGGGCAATAATTGGAAGGAGAATGAGGCGGAGGTATGTTAGGTGTGAGACGACCTGAGCATATTTATAAGCAGGAGGGAAGTCAGGAGGTAATGAAGCAGGAGGGAATTCAGGAGGTAATGAAGCAGGAGGCCAAAGATTTGATGAATCAAAAAAGGAATTCTTGATGGTGCTAAGTTTCAAAGGAAGGCAGAAAAAGTTGGGATCGATAGCATAAGTGGCTGGGGAAAAGGTGAGGACCTTCTTTTAAATAGCAGTAAGGAAAGAACAAATCAGATGAGACTGAGACTGAGGAAGAGAAAAAATGTGGGGAATGTAACATGACACTGCGCTATAAAGTCACTAAAGCGGTTGTATTTGATTCTTCTATTTAGCTAGCTTTCAATAAATTTGAGCAGAATGAATTCGGTGCTGTCAGACGTGCTGGGCGAAGAAGCAAGCACGGTGACCTCATAAAGGTAAGGAGCCAGCAAATGTGATGTACATGTAGGAAAGTATTGATGGTTTGCTTCCCTGGGCACATGAAGACTGCATCAAAATAACCTACTCTTTCCCTCTATCAGCTCTTCACTCAAAAGCCTTCTTGCAGAAGCCTTCCTGGCCATGGATTCTAAAAACATATTCCTTCTCCAACTGCCTTTACCCCTCATTCCTCTGCTGTACTGTATTCTTCTTCTAAGTCCCTACCATTCGGTCATGCTACATACTGCACTTTGTTATGCATTTATTATCTTAATATAAGTCAGGGCAGGGTTTATTGTGTCTGCTTGTTCATTGCTCTCTCTAGTGCTTAGCCAGGGCTTCCTGAATGCATAGCTGTGCCTGCAGGAGAGATAGGAGCATTCAATAATCTCTCTTCCACAGCAGTGAGTTCTTTGTGAAAAGAAGCAGAAGAAAACAAAAAAAAAAAAAACAGATGATGGAAGAATTTCAGAACGAATGGTGGATGAGATCCAAGGGAACAAGGTTCTAGAATGTTAATGACTAGTGGAAAGGAAGGTCATTAGGATCGATGCAATTATCATTGTGTCGAGAGTAATTGTCATCTTCCTGGAAGGTGGATGTGGCAGCAGGTGATGAGGTGGGGGACATCGAGTGACACTATCCATGTTTTTATAAAATTAGTGCTATGTGGCACATAGTTGAATGATTAGTAATTGATTAATATATATGTAAAATATATTTTACACACACACACACACATATATATATATATATATATATATATATATATATATATATATATCACCTGCTCACAATATATTGGACAGATCATATATATAATCATATATATATATATATATTCATATAGATTTATTTATGTAGAAATATATGTACATTTACATATTACTCTGGTCCCAAGCCACTTAAACTAAGACAGCTTCATCCTTTGTCCCCATCATACTGGTATCTGATCCAGAGGACAAACCTAAAGATGAGAGGAAAACCCTCATCTTCTTGGGGATGGGAAGTACCAAACACAGAAATGCTATATGCTTCTACCTGGAAAATCTGGGTCTATGACAGATTTGCCTAAATATATTTAAAATACACCCATGTAACCTTTGCCGAGAATACTATCAGTGTCAATCTATTCATTATCATGATAAATATCTTCTTTAGTCAAATGATTAATTAACATCCTTTTTTAAAACCTCTGTCTCTCCAACCCATGCTTCTGCCTAACACACACACACACACAGACCCGGTGCACATCCCACTTTCTAGGTCCTTCATATTTATCCACAATGTCAAAATGATGCAACCACACAGGTGCTGGATTCACACTCTTAAACCTGTGTGGGCCATGTGAAGGGTGATGGGGCCCTCCTGGGCCTCTGGTGCCCCTGCTACCTGCATGTTCAGATGGAAACCAACACTAACTCAAGATGGTACGTGCTCCCTAAGGCTTTCTCCTTAGCATGTTTATGGTACTGAACTATCAACCTGAACTTGAAACTATTCTCTACTTCCTTATAGAATAACTTCATTTGAAGGGCTCTGAAATAGAACCATTTTTTCCCAATTTGAAAGATTGTAAGTATCAAATCACCTCTGTGTGAACTGGCTTCAGAACCAGCGCATATATAAACATCTCCAAAGCCCACTGAATTGTTAAAGTGAATGAATGAGACACACATTATAGATGGGGAAATTCAGCCTCAGTGAGAAAGAGCCACTGACCGAAGGTCACATAACTTGTAATTGGTGAGACTCAGGCTACTCTTACCCCAGTGCTAACATCACTACCCAAATCTGAAAGATCACTTCGTTGGTGGCTTTGACTCTTTAGAGAGCACTCGTGACATAAGAAACTCTCAGAAAGGTAGTAAATACTTTTCCCTTGAAAGTTTAACTTTTCCTGGGCTCCTAAACAGTATCTACATCAATCAGCACTCTGTGCCAAAATTTTGAAATGTCTTATTTGTTAGTTATAACAAATTTCTCTTCCTAATATTTCTTACCAGGAGTCAATCCTCTTTAGGCAAGCACCATGTTTTCAACAAAAAGTTTTAAATAAGTATCAATTGATCCTGAAACTATTTATTGTGAATTTTATACATGTGTTCAAGCTGGGTAAGTATATGTGTGTGTTATTTGAGTTTGAATAAAAGCTAGCTGTCACATGGTTGTTAGAGGTTATACTCTTTCAGACACACACAGAGAGAGAGAGAGAGACTTCATTTCCCAGGTATGACAAATCTTTACCTATATAAATGGAATTGAATAGGAAAAAAATAAAGGCCATCTCGATGTACAAACTGCCTCCTGTTTCATCTGAGAATTTTAGCATTTAAATGTGAAACTTATCAACCCTTACTAGCCATTGATAGCATGAAGAATTCTAGACATTACAAGGTATTAGAAGAAATGTCATAATGTGTTCTCCAAGAACTAGACCAATTGAAACAAAATAAAACTATGCAGAAATAAATGAATACACTTCCCTTTGTTACAGCTTGGACATTGTGATGCTATTGGTCATCCCAACAAAAGAGCATAGATGGGAGACTTCAGTGTGATGGCAGAAAATAGGGACCCATACCAAGTGTAGGCCACTGGTGTCCTTAGGTCATGGGAAGAACCCCCAGATGGGACCCCAGCCTCACTGGTTCCTGTTTCTCAAGCTATGATATCATCCTCTTATGTATTTTCTGCTATTATGACACCCTGTGCTATGAGATCTTTTCAAGAGCTTGGCCAGGGTAGGTGCCTTGTTCTCAAATCTCCAGAAGTAAACTTCTTTAAAAAGTTGCCCTGATCTGAGTATTTTGTTACAGCATATGATAGCATACATAGAGAGTATAGACACTAACAATGCAATTTGTCTTTAATCTCTCAGTTTTAGAAACTATTTCTGGGTGGCAGATTTCCCCTGATAGAAGTTATTCACTACTATATAATGAGTTAGACCCAAATTCAGTGGTTTAAAATAACAAGCAGTTGCTATCTTAGTTTTTGTTTTGTTTCACTTTGGTTTGGTGTTTTGCTTTGTCTTGTACGAAGGATCAAACTCAGGACCTTGCGCTTGCCGGATAGGTGCTAATGTCACTGAACTATCTCCATGGCCCCAACTATCTTAGTTTTTTTAAGTCACAAGTTTAAAATAGATTTAGCTGGGCACTTCTGGCTCTGGGCTCTCTCATGAGGTTGTAGACAAGATACTGTCAGTGGCTGTGGTTTGCTGGATGGCTCTCGTGGAGCTAGAAGGTCCACATCTAAGCCATGTGTTCATGGGCAGGAGCCTTACCTCTTCATCGGCTTTGCCAGATGCTTCAGCCCCTTACTACCCAGGCCTCTCCCCAAGAGCGCCGGAGGACCATCAGGACATGGAAGTCGCTTTCCCAAGGGTGAATGAACAGAGAGAATAAACAACGAAGAAATAATAAACAAAAACATATACTATCTTTTAACAACCCATGCTCAAGGGGAAGGTAATTAGGTGCCACATTCTGAAAGGCAGAATACTCAAAGAAGTTCAAGCATCACGACCCCAACCACTTGTATTTCTCTGATCCCCCACACGCATCTCCTGTGCCCTTACAGACAGAGGATCTGCAGGACTAGCATTAAGCACAATTATTTATCACTGTATCAAAGCCAATATACACTGAGTCAGGTACCATTCTATACATATGAAATAAATGAAGCTCCAAAAGGACCTGCTTTTGTAAAAGTCCCAGAAGAATCCTGGGGGTGAACAGATAAATACAAAACATGGTTATGATAAGTGCTATGCAAGAAAGGTAGGATACAACAGGCTGAGCAGTTCAAAAGATATGAAATCATCAATAGCTGTAAATACTGTGCATAAGTATATCGTACATTATATAGGTGCAGTACTTCATGCCCTTGAGAATGCAAGTGGCCTCCATCTGCAAAAGTCATGGTCTTTGTCCTTGACCGCATTCTTCTTCCTTTTCCCTAACATTTATGCAGCAAGGCTTGCTATTGTGAACTTTCTCCCAACATTGCCAGGATTCCACCCCATAGGCCAGGACAAAAAAAAATAAAAGAAAAAAAATTTTCTCCCAGTTCCTCCAACAGCCATTTCTTCTTTCTCTTGTTTCTGGCTCCCCTCCACAGAGACTTGGCATGCAGCACCTTCCCTTCTGGAAAGCCACAGGCTGTTCTAAAGCAAGTGTCTGCTGTCCTGTCTGCTCTCCACCTGAGACACATCAATAACCAAATCCTCCCTGGCACCAGGCACAGGGAAGCCACTATTCCTGCTGCTGGTTGCCACCTTGCTTCTCACTGTCCCACTCTCCATTTATCTTTCTTGGCCCATCATCACTGAGTCCTACAAGTCTCTCCCAAGCAACCAATCAAAACTCTTGGCAAACTATAAAGAGAGCAGACAAATGTCCCGAGACACCAAATAATATCAAAGATCTTTACATCATCCACCTAGATGCTACATATGTCATCATCTACTTCAAGTTCACCATCAGCCGTGCTAACAACTCAAGTTCAGTAAGCAATTAACGAATGCAGGTAATATTCTACTTGGATGTCTACTTATAATAACAGATATTAAATACAGAGGTACAATTTATATTTTATCTCAAAAAAGAAGTGAATTTTCTAATAGAATCAAACTTTTGTCTATGTTTAATTTATTTAGTTGTATCTGTTTCCCATTCCATCTGTGACCTCCATATTTATTTTTCTGTTGAAGAGTACCCAAGTGGTGGAGTGTTGATTTAGTATATTTAGAGAACCAACTAGGTCTCTCTTTTGTCTGCCATATTTCTCCAGATGGAAATATACATTGGCAAGCACCTAAGCCTTCCTGGTTGCCTTCTGTTCACAGTCACTATGCCAGGGAGGAATATGAAATTTGGAACTTCCTACCACAGGCAGACAATGTAATTGAATTCGAGTGTTCCAAATTTCCTGAATGGCATCGGGTTGTACTTTACCACTTTGATTATTTTTTTTTCTTTTTTTGTTTACTCTGGCCTGAATCCTTCTGTCTTAGTTACTTTTCTCTCGTTGCTGGGACAAATACCTGACACTCAAAATGAAGGAAGGAAAGGTTTATTTGCTCACAGTTACTGGAGGTTTCAGTCCATATTCTGCTGGCCCAAGGCTAAGTGGAGCAGGACAGAAAGCATCCAGTTTATGGCAGCAGAACATCAACAAAATGGTGACAGAGGCAGCACCAAACACAGCAGCAGAGCAACAGCTCGAGTCTGTCTCTCTGTCTCTCTTTATATTCCTATCAAGCTCTCTGCCTTAGGATATCTGCACTAGAGCACACCCATAGTCCCAGCCCTACTCAGACTGATAATTCCACCAGTACTAAAACACATAATCCCAGTGACTCATGAGTCAAGTCTCAATCTATAGAAGTCCCCGCCCAATGACTATATGAGGCTTTGGGGGGATAACTAGACATAATCCATAACACCTCCAAACTAATGTTTGATGTGGAAAAAGTATGAAGTTTGTGTATGAAGAGAGTGGGTCACATTTCCTACAGTGCTCAGCAGTTTTTTTCTCTGGCATTAAGCACACACCAATCTTACAACTTGTGCTAAACTAGTAACAAAGGCTACTGTGTTGCTCAAAATATGGCATTCAGTAGATGGTAGAAATAAATCCATAAACACATGCCAACACCATATACTATTTTAATCACCCAACAAATACTCATGGAACCATCACATGGATGCTCAAGCATCTCCACCAGAGTGCTGTCATTGGCTTTTCTAAACACATGCATGTATGCACGAACATGAACATACATGTGTGTATACTCACACACATAAGACATTAAAGGGTGGTTCAGTGGAGCAAGAATCTTTTAAGGATAGTAAAACATTGCTGTAATAGATTGAAAGTATTTTACACATCTCCACATATAATGCCTTATATAACTGATGAAAAATGGAAATTAGCCTCATTTCTGCCAAAACAGAATTGGTAAGTGAAACACTTTTTGATAAAATAAATAGACCCCCGCATATTGAGAGAGTTATACAACAACCACAAACTCAGGTCATTTACTAGTCATTATTTAGAAAGGAAGAGAGAGAGACAGAGACAGAGAGAGAGAGAGACAGAGAGAGGAGAGAGAGAGAGAGAGAGAGAGAGAGAGAGAGAGAACAGAGAGAGACTGAGAGCTGGCCTGATACCTCAGCAGACTAAAGCGCTTGCTTAGGCAGAGCACAATGGCCAGGAGTTTAATCCCTAGCATGCCATGCAGGCTCTGCCACCAGGACTCGATGAGATGGAGAAGACCGGGTATGGTGGCATGCACCTGTAATCCCCGCAATTTTGAGATTATAAAAGGAGGATCAGACCGGGCATGGTGGCATGCACCTGTAATCCCCACAATTTTGAGATTATAAAAGGAGGATCACTAGTAGTCCAGTCTAGATAGTGAGATCCTGAACACCCTATAGACCCTGCCCTAAATACAGGGGGGGGGGGAGCTAAAAATATCTTGCTAATACTTTACCATTATCTGACACATTATCAATCACCCTACTTTATTAACTATTTATGCCTGGATATTTTAAAAAAAGAAAAAGAAAAAAAAGGAAAATCCCTCCTCAGCACCAGTGGCTGACAATGGAGCATTTTTGCCACATTCATGTGGAAGACCCGCAGTGCAAATGCAGCACGCCAGCAGCGCTGAGCCGCCAGCCAGTGGTTCCTCCAGGCCGATGCTCTGGATCAGCTAAAACTAGGAAGGAACACTGACAGGGGACAGGTTCCTGAAGGAGCACCATTTACTTTCCTTAAAATACTTTTGCATGCTTATATCTAATAATCGGAACAACTAATTTGAAGACAACCATATTCAGCATAACAATCATCACTGAATTCCTTAAAAAAAAAAAAAAATGCCTCCTCACACATTGTCTGGTTTGAAACCTCACCATCACCCCTATCCTAAATCTGGAAGACGAAAACGAGCTATGCACTTCAAAAGAAACACTTTCTAACACTAATTTTCGAATAATAAATTCATTTTTAAAGATTTCCAGTGATGGTGATATTCTGAAAATTATCACTGTACTGTTTCTCTGGCCTTTGAATATGACACCATCTGTGTGTGTGTGTGTGTGTGTGTGTGTGTGTGTGTGCAGGGTCTCACTATGCAGTTCTGACTAGTAGTGATCCTCCTGTTTCCAGCCTCCCAAGTGTTGGAATTATAGGCACGTGCCTGGACTTCATTGCCGGTTCAGCGTGCCTGAGAGCGGGTTAGGCACAGCAGGCAGGTCTAGGAATCGATCCCTGGCCCCTGCATTTCCCTAAGCAAGCGCTTAGTCCGCTGAGCTAGACCGCCGGCCCTGACACCATCATTTCAATGGGCAGCTGACTGGGGTAAAAATGCAAAGAGAACGAATGAAGTACAGTCCTAGTGTCCATATCCAAATAAAATGGTTCAGCAGGAAATAACCTCATATGTCAGGCTGTCGTTCAGAGAGAACCTCTGCGCTGAATTAACAGGTAATTTGTTTTGTTTTGCTTTTGACTACTTTGGCGCCTCCCACCAACAGAGCTTGCTACTTGGGGCAAATATTCAGTGAGTGAATGAGCACATAATGGAAAGAGAGAGGTTTATGGATCCTTTTTATCTCCTCCTTTAACACATCAGCAGCCAGGCCTGATTTCCCAATTCAGCCTAGAGGTGTCAAACTTACAGAATTCTCCCACAGGGTAGAAACCACAACTTTCTGTAATAATGAAGGCGTGTAGCGTGCTGTTCTACCAAAGAGGGAGGATGTAAAGGCGGGAGGGCAGGAGGAAGGCGCCCCTGTCATCTCCCCAGGGAGACAGCAGGAAAGAAGTGGGGAGGCGAGCGCACTCGCGTCCGTGCAAGAGAAAAAAAGTAGGGCTAACCCTGAAAGCAGAAGAAAAAACATCCACCGTTCTCTGTTCAGGACTCCTGGAAAAAAGAAAAAAAAAAAAAAAATCGTCCCTTGTGTAGCTGTCAAGCCGCCCTGGGGAGCTGCCACATCAATTTGTCGGGCAGTTCGGCGAGATAAAGACAGGTGCTGAGCTTTCGCATTTCTGAGCAGCTCTGCGAGCTCTCGGTGGCACAGGTGAGACAACAGAAGCAGCTCAAGGACCAGCCAAGGAGACCGGCCGGAGGAGGCGCTTGCGGAGGGCGAGATGGCCCCGCTGCAAAGACAGCAGGGCTCAAGGTCGGTCCCAGCTGAATGAGAGTCACGGCTGCCACCGCCCCTAGGAGGGCAGAGCGTCCCAGACGACCAGCTTTCTATTGCAACACAGTAACTTTTGCACCTTCGAACAAGATGCATTTTTTTCTCGCGCGGTTTCTGTGATGAGGACTCCAGGCACCCTGGAGCTGGGTCCCTGCCTCTGGCCTCACGGGCGGCCGTTAAGGAGCTGGCAGGACGTACTCTCATGCCAGGCTTGCAGAACCAGCTTCCAAGCTCCCTGAAGTTGCTGGCAGAATCCATGTCGTTGCAGCCGCAGGGCTGAGGCCCGTAAATTTGTGCCTGTTGTTGGCTGGAGGCTCCCTGCTGGTGCTGGAGACCCCTGGGGTTCCTTATCACGAGGGGATCCGCAACCTGGCTTCTGTCTTCCTCACATCCCCAGGAGAACCTCCCCTGATTGCAGGCTCACCCCGGACAACTGCCTTTGATTGCCTAAAAAAGCAGCGAATGTGGGATTTGATTATATCTTCAAAATCATTTTGCCTTCGACATAGAGTGTAAATTAATCGCAAGCAAAATGTCTCATCCACTTTGTCACGTTCTTTTTTCCTCTCTCCTCTCTCTCTCTGTCTCTCTCTCTCTCTCTCTCTCTTCTCTCTCTCTCTCTCTCTCTCGGTGTGGTACTGGGAATAGAAGATTGGACCCTTTGAAATGAACTACAGCCCCATCCTTTCTTATTATTTAATCTTGAGACAGTCTCATTAAGTCACTAAATGGCCTGGGCTGGACTCAACCTGCAATCAAATTCTGGGACTATAGGCATGCACTGCCATGCCTAGGGCCCACTCTGTTACCTAGAAGCAAGACGCTGGTCTTGCCCTAACTCGGTAGGAGGTGAGTATACAAAGCTGAGCACCAAAATTATCCCCCATCCCCGCCGTCCTCATTCTCCACAGCGGGCTCCAACCGGCAGATGTGGGCAAGCAGCAGCCAAGGGTGGATGGGAATGATCATTTCAGAGACCACGGGAGCCATAAACACTCCCACCGTGTGGTTCTGCTTCAAGGTCCTCTTCCCAGACAGACAGGTACAATTTAAAAAGTGTACAGAAAGAGTGAACAGACTGAAATTCTGCCAAGCTGGCTGTTTTTACCTCTAGAGATTGAGCTCTCCCTAAAGAAGCTGCTGAAATCACGACTTCCGAGAGGGCTTACAAGCACAGAACAAGCCAGGTATAAGGACACATTACTAGTAGCTCAGCAAACTGGTAAGTTGGGGCAGCAGGCTGACAAGTTGAAGCCCAACACAAGGAATTGAACAACTTAGTAAGACTTGGTCTCAAAATAAAAATATACAAAATCTCTGAGTTCAATCCTCAGTACCACACAAAAGGAAAAATAGGCATGAAACAAACCATTAATCCTTTTAAATTATTTTAAAAAAAAAAAAAAAGGTTGGTGGGGGATCATGAAAGGAGCTAGATTAAATACAGACAAAAGGAGGAGCCTACATTTTTGTATGCACCTCTCCAACATGAGCACAGTGAAAAAGCATTTGAAACAACTATACATATTTTTATACAAAGATTTTGTGACTAAGCCTTTGTAAGATATCTCTGTCCATTAAAAAATGATCAATATTGCCCTATGATGGGAGTAAAATAAGATCTTCTTAAGTAAGCATAACATGTTATATTATGTTCCATACAAATAATAATCCTCTTATTTTGAAAATAATAAGGCACATAACTTTTGCTAAGAGACGTTCAGATTTTCTCCATACCCTAATAAATGTATGCTGAATAAAATAAATAATATACACACTATTATTGAATAATAGCCCCTTTGTATTTAATCTAACCTCCTTCATGATTCGCCACCAGTCCTTTCCTTAACAATTTAAAAAGATTACTGGTTTATTTTATGTCTATTTTTCTTTGTGTGTGTGTGGTACCAAGGACTGACCTCAGGGCCTTCGTATATTTTTATTTTGAGACTGGGTCTCACTAGGCCGTTTGGAGCATCCATGTGCCTCTGTATACTGCATGTGACTGTGGCTTACATTGGAAACCCTTGTCCAGTGTACCAGGGTTTAAAATACAAGTGATCAAATATAAAGTGAACGTTTACATTTTTAAATGTATTTCAGTAAAAGACATAGTGCCATCCATCCCCATCAGGCAGCACCCCCTCCCCTCCAACACACTTTTCCCATTGTCCTCCAACACACTTTTCCCATTGTCCTTGCAACTTTCTGAAGCAGTTCTGGAAATCCTCTTTCGTGAACTTCAAGGTATGACCTGAAGCATGGTGAATACAGCCACCAAGGGTCACCCAACAGAAAGGCTGGCTCCTAAAAAACAGTACTCTGGGTCCTCATCCACCACATTCACCGGATGTGGCACATAAAACTCTGGTTCACCCCTAAAGCCATGAAGACCGTGAAGGGTACACGTTTCTAACTGACTCAGGACATCAGCTCAGCCATGACAGCCTGGAGACACTGTACTGATGTCTTACTTTAAGTTAAGCCTTCACTGTGTATCTCAATTGCCCTGTGCATATTTTACAACACTGAGCACTGTTTTAGCTATTTATGAGCTAACATCATGCTTTGTGCTTCTGTAGGACATCACTGTCATATGATGAGGATTATGTGATTACGCCTACTTTGTAGATGAGAGAATAGAAGCATGAAAGGCCAAGTAATGTGCTCGGCATCACACAGTGAGTGCAGAGTTCTACAGAACTCAAACTCAGACAGATCTACATGGTTGCAAATGTCGTGCTTCGAATTCCTACACTCTACCTGTCAGGCAGGTCTTCCTCTCTAATGGAACAGGGTACCACACTGTCATTGCACCTATAACTTTAAAAATGTTACCTTAGGAAAATGGATTCCAAGTTCCCCCCAGGCAGAAATCCTCCTCCCTGTAGACAGCAAAGCAGGGAATCAGAGCAGAGGCTTTTCCAGCTATTCATGCCTTCAGGACAGAGGGAAGCACCCCTAGCTCCAAGACTTTTGGCTGATGTCACCATGGACTAAAACAAGCCCAGCAATGCACACTTCCCAGGTGCAGAGTGGATGATCTTGGGAGGGTGGGGTTGTCACCTTCTTAAAGCCCCAGACCTCTCTTCCATCTGAGATGGTCCCTGTCACTCTTCTTTCTCAGGTTTCAGGGACTGACCTGAGTCCTTCCCTTTCAGTGCTACTGTCTGGAGCTTCCAATCAAGGGTTTTCCCTTCTCTAACTTCCTACAAAACAGAAGCTTGCCTCCCATCTCCTGCATTTTAACCTTCCTCTTAGAGGAAGCACAAATCAGAAGTTCCCCACTCACCCCACCCTTCCTATAAAATGTGGAAGCTCACATTTGCATGTAATTTTTCAGTGACCAGACTGAGAGATTCAGGTGAAAGGAAGGTGAATCTAACTGGTTGCTATGACAACAGCAAGATATAAAATGGCATAGCAATTCTTAGGACAAGCTTTTAAAATTACATAAATTTGAGTTATTACAAGAAACCATTGAAACACTACACACATAAAAATGACTGGCCGATTGGAGGAAAGAAGTGTAGCACACAAATGCGCCCCCCTTGAATTAGTCATGCAATTAAAGGTATGTATACAAGCTCAATCCTCAGAAAGACAGGGGATCAGGTGTCTCTATAAAGTTACTTGTCAGTCGACTGATCCGGCCAAATTGCACTGTTAAATGTTTGCATGACTATCACAATTAAATTTAATCACAATTAAATTTTGTGGCCAACAGCTCAAAACAGAACTCTTTGCCTCCTTCATGATTTGACGCTGCCGACTGCTCCAATTCTTTTCATTTTTGATACTTTGTTCACGTAAAAGCTTCCTTCCTTGCAGGGCATCCCTCCCTTTCTCCTGCTGGCTTCTCCAGGGTGTTGTGCATGGCACTCACTCCTGTACCTAAGTGCCCTCAATTCTCACCTCTTGGCTGATGGCCCCCACATCTACACCTCCACTCCCAAACCTTCTCCACACATGCAGACACCACATTCCACCTGCACAGAGAAGGCTCCACTGGTATGACCAGTAGCATTTCAAAACCAGTGCTCCTAGATTCAAGCTGGCAGACTATTTCTCTTCTTCCTTGACTCTGATGAGGTTAATGGAACCAACATCCTCCAGAAACTCAAGCAAAAGATCTATTTAGTCCTATGTCTCCTTGCTCTCTAAGCATGAAGACCTTTTAATTATACTTCTGTATAAGCTAAGAGTCCACCTGCTCCTGTCCAACCGGTATGGGCCCCACCAAGTCTAGACCACTACCTCTTGTATAAATCTCAACAAAGCCCACCTGCTGTTCTTCCTGCTTTCAGGATTTCTTCTTTCCACTCTAAGCCACTCAATCCTAATCATATGAATCACCTTGGTTTGCCTGATGTTAAAGAATGTATTCAGGACTTGCTTCCAATTTACTGCATCAGAATTTACAGTAGAAGGACTACACTTAAAAAATATAATACCTATAAGCCAGGCATGGTGGTGTATGCCTGTAATCACAGCACTGAGGCTGAGGCAAGAGGATCGGTGCCAGTTCGAGACCAGCCTGGGCTACAAAAGTGAGCTCAAGGCCAGCCTGAACTACACAATGAGACCCTGTCTCAAAAAGACAAAAAATAATAATAATAATAAAATAAAAATAAATATATATATATATATATTACTTATAATTTAGGTATGCCCCCAGTGAGTCCTGTATCAGAACAATATGGACTAGACTAGTTAGAGCTTCCAGATGCTAATTCACAACATTAGCACAAAATTTTCTTGGTCCCATCTCAGATAAAATCAAGGACAAATTCCTGGCCTGACATTTTAGGTGGTCTGCAGTCTAGTCTGCGCATATACCCTCCCATTAATACTGTCCCATTATTACGTCTCACCTATACCATACCTCAAATATATCAACTTCATTTCTAGAGCTTTTCCAGAATTTTTGTTCATCAATGCTATTTGTTTACATAGTATGATTCAGGTTCATACTATATATAGTATAGAGATTCATGCTCATGTCTCTCTGTGTTTAAACCCCACTCAACCTTCAGGTTCCCCTTAGCTTTAATCAGTGACCTCTCTGGAACCCCACAACAGCAAGTAGATACCGCTCTGGTTGTGCCTGTCATCCTGTTAATTTTTTTTTTGTGTGTGTGTGTGTGCATGCTTTTCTCCTGTGATGTGAAAGTCTCTGAAGGAGATGACTCTGCTATTACTCAGCTCTATTTTTGGAGTGCTTACAGCAAGGGACACACAGTTGGTTCACAAAAATTTTCAGAGGAGAAAGTGAAGTAGTGACAGTAATTAGAACTGCCTCTAGAGTGCAAGCTCTTCCTTATATTTATGTTGCTTTTTTTTTTTTTTTTTTTTCCCCCCTCCCTGGCAGGGCTCACATGGCTCATACCATGACCGCTGCCTGGATGCCCTTTTCTTTCCCTTCACCAGTCAAGCCCTACACAGTCTTTAGGACAGCGTCTCTGAAAGTGTGGGACCGGGATCCACTTGAAGAAGAACCTGAGTTGTCTGTCAAAATATAGACTCCTAGGTTGCTCCCAGGCCTAAATCACAATCTCTAGCAGAGAGAGCCCAAGAACCTGCTTTTCTACCAGCCCTGTCAAATAACACTTTCCTGTAGAAATATGGAAAATATGTTTCTAAATTCCACTCCCTGAAATCCAGCAGTCTGAGAACCCTTACAATAGGCCTGATGCTGATGCTTTGTGACCTTGTTTACTTTTATCTTTTTTATTTGTATGTGTAAAGCTATCAAGCCATTAAGATCAGTGTGAGTTGTGAATACCAAGCAGCATCTAGAGATGTCAAACAAAACACAGACAGAGTAATAGTGAAGGATATGTCCTAGAATCAGCCTACCTCCCCTCACATGCCTGTTCTACTACTCACTAGACAGAGGCCCTGAGTCCAGTTGCTTAGTCTGTCTGTTATAGTCAGGGTTTGCAAAGGAATAGATTTAAGACAGGATACATAACTTAAAGGATTATTTATAATATTCACCAAAGAGTCAAATGCAGAAGAGTATGGGAGATTTATCCATGTACTAGAGACCCAAAGAAGCCAGCAGAGGGCCTGGAAACCAGGGCAATGTCTCATGCAAGTCTG
This sequence comes from Myocastor coypus, assembly GCA_004027025.1. NCBI lineage: Eukaryota > Metazoa > Chordata > Mammalia > Rodentia > Myocastoridae > Myocastor > Myocastor coypus. Next base: position 20,314 of record PVJA010032861.1, read on the forward strand.
CATCCAGGATCTGTGCTGGGAAGGCCCAAAGGTCGCTGGTGGAAGCTAGAAAGCCTGCACCAGTGGGATGAAGGATCTGTGCCAGCAGGCTGAGGGATCTCAGCTGGAGCCAGGAAGTGACACTCAAGACAAGAACCAAAGCTCCCCAAAAAGTATGACAGCCATCCTTAGCAGATTCGAGGACCCAAGCTCCTCCAGTGATGAGAACAGGTGAATCCATAGCAGGAAAACCGGCACAACAAGTCGGAGAACCAACAGCACACCATCTTCCCCTCCAGTTCTCTTTGATGCAGATGGCGACAACCCTCAGGCAGGGCTTCCTCATGCAGCACCATCCTGATTCAGCTCAGCTGGGTGTTCCAAGCTGATCTTCAGTTAATCCACCACGCCCTCTGTGCCTTTTGCCCCTCTATAAAGTAGAACCATAATTCTACATACAACAAGGAGCTAGTTTGAGGTCTACATGAAATAATTCATGAAAAGAACAACCAGAGCATGCTCAGAAATGTCCGTTTTTATTACTATTACTTGATGATCGTTGTCCAAAAGTCCTTTTTTTAATCTTTTATTTTTTGGGGACAGAGTCTCACTCTAAAACTCGGACTTATAATGATCCTCCCGTCTCAGCCTCCCCAACACTGGGATCACAGACATGTGCCACCACGCCTGGTTTGGAGGCCAGCATAGCATGCAGTATCGGGCCTCCACCCAGGTCCCTGCACTTGCCAGGCAGGCACTTAGATGACCAGCTATCTCCCCAGCCAGTCCTTTCCTTTTAGTTGTACAGATAAGACACAGAACTAAAAATGACTGACCATAAATTCTATAGGTTTCTTCCCCCCGCCACTTTTTTTTTAAATCTGTTTGCCCTACAGTACAAAGTTCCTCTTTGGTAAAGTAGTACACACATACACACACACAAACTATCAGGGCTCCAGATTTAGAAGGGTGAAATACTGAACCACTGTACAAACTTCAATAATCAGGGTCTTATTCCAGGAAGCACAGTCTACCATATAGTTCCAAATCTAAATCAGGTGGGGCAACTCCTATGCACCCCACAACCAATGTCAAGATCTAAGCCTACTTCACGATTTTACCAGCCAGCTTCACAGTGGACTTTATCACTGTCCCAGCAGGGAAACAGTAATTCTCAGCCTGTGATTGCCATACTAAGGCGTTTGGGCCATGCCTCTTCTCAGAAACCTAAACCCTTCCTCACGCCCTCCTCCTTGCTTCCTCTGCCCCTGTCATGCCAACTTGTATTCCGCTGCAGGAAAGATTCAAGGAAATGTGTTCTGCGAAAGATCACTGACCCCTTCACGACCTTTCATAAAACAATCGGGGAAACTATCACTTCCGAATACACTTCTTGGAATTCTTGCAAATAGAAGAAAAGCCCAGTAAATTCTACTAAAGTCTTAGTAGGGCTTAAAGCACCACTGTTTCCGACGGTCATTTGTCAATTCCTTTCGTTTAAAATAATGATTTCTGTAAATTTATTAATCTGGTCATTATTTCAGGTCAGGGATCAGGCAGAAATTTTCTAAGGACCAAAGTTTGCTCTGTAGCACCAACGCATATCCCTTCTAAGGGCTAGCCACATAGTTCAGTGGACTAAAGCGCCTTCGTAGGTAGACACACGGACTAGGATTCAATCCCTGGCATGCAGTGTGGGTCTGAGCCTGAGAGTGGTGCTGCCAAATGTATCCCAGCACTCGGAAGGCTGAAAACAGCAGGATCACTATGAGTTGGAGACCCTGTTGTAGACCCTGTACTTCATACATTTTTTAAAAATGCACATTTTGTGCATTTTTAATTTTAGAAAAATTAATAAATAGTGCCAGGGAAATAGTTCAGTAGAATAGGCTTTTGCCTGGCAAGCACAAGGGCCTGAGTTCAATCCCCAATCCCGCAAAAAAATAAATTAATTAATAATAATAATAATAATAATAATAAATAAAAAGCAAATGAAACCCAAGAAAACACTGAGATTTACCTCATAACTTATTTTCAAAAGTTATGTTTTGCTTTTCTGTACATCTCAAGGACAGGATTCCTGCTGCAAATACAGCTCAGTGGAGGGTACCACCCGGCAAGCAAAAGGGCCTGAGTTCAATTCCCAGCTCAAAAAATAAATAAATAAATGAAGGACAGGATTTCTTTCCAGAGAGTTGTTTTTAAATATGTAAACTCTGAAAATATATTTACTGAAATAAATTCACATACAATGAAGGTCACACTTCTAGAGTGCATAAATCAATGTTTTTTAATATATGCAGAGGTCACCACTATACACTCGTAGTATATTTTCTGCACTCCAAAAAGAAAGCTGCTATCCATTAGCAGTCACTCCACCTCCTCCAGTCCAGGTCTAGAAACCTCTAATCTAATTTCTGTCTATACATAGTAGCCTATTTTAAAAGTTTCAAACAACTCAAGATGCACAATAGATGTGTTTTGTGCTGGTTTCTCTCAGGAAGCAAGTTTTCAAAGTTCATCCATGCTCTACCCTGTATCAGCCCTTCATTCATTTTTGTTATTGAATAGTTCATTGCATGGATATAGTTTGTCATATTTATCTATTAATCAGCTGATGAGCATCTAAAAATAGCTCACACTTCTTTGTTATTATGCACAATGCTGCTATGAATGTGTACACAAGTTTTGTACAGTTATATACTTTCAGTTTTCTGGCATTGTCAGGTCATACAGTAATTGATTTCGAAAAACTACAAAATTTTTCTTTAATTTGAGTTCACCAGTTTGCAATATTATTTATAATAAAGTTTCTAACTTCTTCGCATTGCCACCAATATTTGTTATTTTCTTTTGTAAAAAATAGAACCATCTCACATGTTTATTTCAGAGATATCCTTTGCAGCTTAGTTACATTATACTTATTGGACATTCACATATCATCATTAGAGAAATATCTCCCCAAATCTTTGCCTGAGTTTTAATTGGATTGATTGTCTTTTAATGTTGAGTTGTAAGAGTACTTTGTATAATCTAGATATAAATCCCTAATTGCATAAATAATTTACAGTTACTGTTTTACAAATCTGTAGGTTTTCCTTTTGATTTCTTTTTTTTATTGTTTAAATTTAACACGGGTTATATTATATATTTTCATCATCAGATCAGTTTAGATTAATACATATAGGTATATAATATTGATCAAACAATTAAACATTAACCCTTCTAAATCAACATTATTATTTTTTTTCTTTTCCCCTTTCTTTTCTTTGAAAGTTGACATATTGCATATTGTCCTCACAATCGTTCTACAGAGTACAGTGTGTGGGCATGACCCACCTCCCTATTGATGTTGCTTAGAAAAAAAAAAAAGGAAAAGAATATACTTCTCTTTGGACTAAGAGGAAGCAGATACATACACAGTCAAATGTTC
>PVJA010032862.1:0-23787 GCA_004027025.1 Myocastor coypus
ACACTAACAACAGTTCTACAAAGTACTGTCTATGGTCTCAAACTTAATCCTGAGGGGATTTGACCCTGGAAGATACAAACAAAAATGAATGTTTTGTTATACAGGTCTTGCTTCGACTTGCCCTTGACCACCCAGCATGTTAGTGTTGATACGTTAGTTCATATCTCTGACATATGATGCTTTCTATGGGGGTTTTAGAGCTGCATGTGACACCGCTGAGTCTCTGCTCTCTCCCCTTCCTTTGTGATCTTCCTCTACCTCAATCTCTCAGGCCTGTTCACCTTTGCAAAAAATCTATCACCCTGTTGGTCATAGTGTAACTTTCCTCATTTCTATAATAACACTTCATTTGTTTTCTCATTATTTAAGATTTCTTTTGTTACTTCTTATTGCCTTTGTGTTTATAAGTCACAATAAATACAAAGAGGTATCTGTCATGTTAGTGCAATGGAGACAGGTTTCAAGAGGAGACTAAATATTCTGTCTGACTCCCTACTCAGAAGAACAAATATGAGCAAGATCCTCAATCTCAGCCTCAATTCTCTCATGCAGGAACTGCAGATATGCAGCTCACCTCCGAAAGTTACTCTGGACATCAAATATTGTAAAGGCAATAGTCAAAACTGAGAAGGTTTGATCTGTTAAATTTAGTATTGGAGACTAAGCACCATTGCTTTTGTTTGTTTGTTTTTCTTTTTGTTTTTAATTGCAGTGTTATTGCTTAGCATAAACACAAGAAACCACTCTCTCTGCTTCTCTCTCACTCTTCCTCTCTTCACTCTTCTCTTTATTATTATTATTATTATTTTGTGGTACTGGGGATTGAACTCGCGACCCAGCATTCTCCAGGCAGGCGCTTATTCTACTGAGCTATCCCTGGCCCTTTTATTTTATTGATAGTTAATATTTTTATGTCATGGAGGTATGCAACTTGATTGTGCAAAATGTATATAAATGCATATTATATTAATCATCCTACATGGAATAGCCAGTAACCTCACATGTAAAAATGACTTTTGGAATTATGCAAAATTTCTGTGTCTGAGAATTTAAAACATTGCATTCTGCTTCATCCATAAAAAGAAATCTAATAGATCTATTTATAAATACTCTCTTCAGGAATTAAAAAATTTAAAACTCTTTAAAATGAATTTTAAGGTACACACACACACACACACACACATACAGTTGTATTTATCTTTATTAGGTAGGACATTCTCTCTTTCTAAATCTTTTTCGTTTATCTAAATCCTATTGTCAAATGTCTAGTCGTGCCATAGTTATCACAAATTCTGTGTAATTCCTCACATATTTTCACCTCTCTCATTCAGTGTTCTATAACTGATAAAGTCATTGTAATTTAATTTAATTTCTTTACCTATTTTGTACCTAGGTAATTGTCTGCAACAAAACATTGTCAGAGCAAATGTATTTAATGAATGAAAACTTTCCTGTATAGGCCAACCCTGTGAATATAATTTAAGATAAGCAAATATACTACATTACACATTATAGCTATTAATTTTATACTTAGTTTCATTAAACATATTGACTTCCAAGATTTGCTAATTATAACTTATTCAAAACATTTTTGATAGTTTCCAGTGTTTTTCTCTAACATTTTGGTTAGAATATTTTCATTGTTACCTGAAAAATTGATATGAGTTCATTAATACAAGAGAGAAAACAAATATCAGAACTCAATTTTCCATATAATCTACCATTTACAAAGTCAAAACATATTTTCCCATTGCAACATAGGCAAACATATTACATCATTTCATTTTATATTTAACCAATTCCTTGGTGGGCATGCTTAATTGCTCACATTTTTTTTTTATCCTAGGAGATTTAGCAATCTGAATTTCGGTTCCTGGAATCTTATATGTAATCAAAAATTGAGTCAACTATTTCAGACTGATCTATTCAAGGTCTCACTTCTCCAAAGAAAGCAGAACCTTGCAAAGACCAGTCTGAATCTCTTCCATAATCACAGAAGGGCTAATTCACATGGGTTATAAAAATGGATTGTTTTGTTTTGCTGCTCTTAAGTTCTTAGATTCATCATTCTGGCCCAAAGTCAGCCGAAGCGTGCAGCGGTACAGTAAGAAGTTGAGTGGAAACAACAGAGCTGGTAAAGACAGACGTTGCGATCCTAGGACACAGAGCCGGCTGTGTCTTTAACTGCTCACCCTCCATCAGGCCACGTAGTCACACTTGGAGAGCTGACATCTTGAAGATTGCCTAGGTTGTGGCAGGTTTTTCCTCTGGGAGCTTCTGAGAAAAATGAAAGCAGCCATGAACAATTGCTGATTGAATTTGATTTTTAGAATAGGCTTCAGGATTCTTAGTTGCTTAAGTGATATTTAATTGTAATTGTAGTTGTGAGGAATATTAATAAGTGCTTTCAATAATGAGCTAATTTATATATGAAGGTTGACTTTATATATAGTTTTTATTTTGGCTCACATTAGTGATACAAACAGATGTCAAATTTGTTTGAAATTCTTCATTATTTAATCCTAACAATAAAATGAGGCATTCAGTTTTTTTTTTTTAAATGACTTTCTTTAGTGTCTTAGGTTGTTGTTTCTCGTTCCATATTTCCTTTTGGAAATCATGTCTAATTTTCAAGTCTTTAACATTTTACAATCTTGATGCACACAATGTCCTTGAAAGATTATCAGAAATATAGTTCTCTATACAGAATGAGTTCTTGTCCATTTTTAATTATGTGATCAGTAATAAAATTCTTATCAAATCTGATATATTACACAAGTAATTCCAGAACTCAGGGAGGCTGGGGCAAGTTCAACAGTCACAAGAACTGGTCTCAAAGTAAAAATCTACTAGAACTTGGGCTCTGGATCAATTCAGATGCCATAAACGAAGAAACAAAGAAATAGAGATTTTAGTAGAAAGCATCTTCATCAAAAATGTCCTTGTTTTTCAGGGGCTGCAAAGAGCAAATTGTTTAAGCATAGTCTCTAAAAATCAGAATCATTTTATATAATATTGATCCTTTCATAAATATCAAGAGAGAAGACTGCAATACCAAGGAGCACTTCAACACTGCCTTCACCCTCAGGCCCTGGATGATGGATGTCTTTTCTAACTGTGACCCCCAGATGTCCCCAGGGCTCCTCTGTTTAGTCAGTTTGCAGTCTTTTGTCCTAGGTCAGCAGACAGAAGTGGGAGCTGAAGGTGTATGAACTTCTGGAGGTAGAAATTCAAAGAAGCATTATCTGCACATATTTTTTTCTGTAGTTGAATCTACATTTATTTTTTTAAAAAATCATTTATTGAATTTATTTATTTGTTTGCTTATTTATTTATTTGGTACAGGGTCTGACTGTACAACTGGGACTGATAGTGATCCTCTTGTCTCAGCCTCCCCAGTGCTGAGGAAATAGATAACGTTTAAAAACAAGGTGTTGGACTGGGTGTGCATTTCAACGCTACAGCCCTTGCCTATCTCTGGAACTGAACTCTAGGACATAAAAAAGGTCAAAGACATTAAAGCAGAAAATTCAGCTCTTTTCACATCTCCCTTGCTGGAACCCTAAGTCTTTGTAGGGAAGAATCATAATTATACCAAACACCACAGATAATAGTGATGCACACTGAAACAGGAATCTCAGAACACATGTAGTGTGTGAAAGTGAGGCCAAGTTTTGTTTTAGAATTGTAGATTTATGTTCTTATTCGATAGTCATTTTAAAGCCGGACATATAATTTGGAATGGAGATAGGAAAGTGGTCCTTGTGCAAATAATAAGATCAGAAAAGGAACAGGATTTTCTGGCTAGAAAGAAGTATTTGGTAAGGAAAAAGGTGGTTCTGAAGGAAGTCCTAGGAGATTGCAGCTGGGTGGGTGAGGGTGTAACGGCATCAAGAGACAAACCAAGCCAGGTATGCCGAAGCCAGAGGAGGTGAGGATTTTCAAACCAACGATGAGTTTTACCAGTTGTTAGAAAAGTGCACACATACTGAAAGTTCTTAGACATAAACACCAACAACTTAATGTGTGGTGTTCAACAACACAGTATTTTATGTTTTTGGAACAAAAAGTCTTTATTCAGGAAACCGAGGTGAATACATGTAGCAGAGAGGGTACCCGAAGAGGAATATTACAATGCAATGAAGAAGAAAGGCAGAAAACCCAGGGACAAGTGTTTGAAAGATGAAACTTGCTGCAGTGTCATTTTCAGGTGAAGATTCATAAGACAGAGATTAGCAGAGCATAGGGACCTGAAGTGACGCAGTAGTAGTTTTTAAGATTAATTTCAGAGGGAAAGGGTCATTTTCTCAGATAAAGATGGAAGGGAAGGAGAACGCTGAAGTATTCAGATAAATTGTATGAAAGCTCCTTTTCTATTAACTGTTTTTGCCTGAAAATTAAAAAGTATTTTCTGTGAGTGAGAAGAAAATCTTAAAATAAGACGTTACAATCAGGAAGGATTCAAAGTTATTACATGAGGGTAATGGTTGTGTCTACTATGAACTGCAAGAGAGCAAGAATATCTCTTTGTATCTCTGTACATATGAAATATTCATATCCTATCCCACCTAGAATAGTGACTCATAAAAACGTAAAAAATGTACATGCTCAGTGACACTACTGTATTCATTATGTAAACTTTTATTATTGGTGCTAACACAATTCTGTAATTATTTTTTATAGAATTATTTTTCTCATTATTTTTTTCTGCATTTAGAACAGGTTCTAAAAGGTCAATAGGGTCTCACTATAAATTCTCTAATTTTAAAGACACACAATTCACAAGTAAGTGGTAATACATATTAAATTACATTTTTCCACAGGGAAGAGAAATATTAGTTATCTCTGAACTGGAAAAACAAATTGCTATAGACAAGTATTTGAATTGGATATTCTTCTCTGTACTTTATAGAGTAGCAAACTAGAGCAAGGAGAATCAAAAAGTCTAATTAACTTAGAAGGCTAAATAGGCAAGTGTATTTACTTGATTGCTGTTGTGCTTGTGTTGTATTTTCACTTTCCACTGTGGTGGGCATGGACATGTCCGTGACTACATTTACTGTGTATGCCTCATTTGGCTATAATAAACTTGAAAACATAACAAATTGTTATTCTTAGGTGATAGATTAAAAACAGAATGCATGGTGGATACGTGGAGCATGGCTACCATGCCTATGATATCATTCATTAGCATGACAGGAAGTGTACTGAGGCTGTGAAAGGGGATTCGCTTATCATTGCATTCCACGAGATATTCGTCATTCAGATAGGTAGATGATAGACAGACAGACAGACAGACAGATAGAGAGATAGAGAAACTGATAGAAAGAGATAGGGATAATAATAATGACAGAGATAGAGGTAGAGACAGAGAGAGGTAGAGATACAGGTAGATGTGCATAAGGAAACTGAAACTTGGTGAGCAATTACCATACCACAAATTTCATACCCACTAAGGTAATACCTCCGCCTCGTAGACATTTATGTATTAATTTATTTATTACTTAATGTATTTGGTACAGGGTCTCGTACCACAGCTTCTGTTTTCAGGCTCCCCAGCACTGGGATTACAGACAGGTGCCACCATGTCCAATCTGGGTGACAGGTTCAGTGTCTCTCCCAGGTGGTGAGAACAGCATGACATGTGGCGGCGGGGATCGCACCCCACTCCCAAGCTTGCCTACCTAAGCAGGTGCTAGGTCTGTTCAGCTATCTCACTGGCCAGAGATAGTTACTTAATTATCTCATTCAGAATTTTTTTTTCTTTCTTTCTGTTTTAACAGTAGACTTCAAATCACTTGAAATTATTCCTTAGCCACAATTCAAAGCATAAGGCCCAACTCTTGCCGATGCACAAACCTTGCCTGGAGCGGTACCACAGTTCTCCAGATTGAAAATTTACAGGAAGCCACACCAGACAACAGAGATTCTGTCTTGAGACTCGACTACACCAAGGTGATTATCTACTATTACTTGATATGGATAGTGAGAGAGAGAATTAAACGTGGTAAAGTGAGCTGACAGGTTTAAACCGTGCATCTGGCTTGATGTTGCTGCTCCTCAATATTGAATAATTTAATGGATGTGGTAAATACCTGATTTAATTTTTTAAAATTTAAAGGTATACTTTATACTAAGTGTAGACATAGTTCCTTGCTCTGAGAATGCTCAAATTGAGGCAGAGTCACTGTTCTGTTATTCTGAAGTTTCTCTTTTATCTTTGGTCAGCGTCCAGGAATCGCTACCACTCCCCTTGCTCTGTCACCACTCCAGACACGGCGGAGCTCGGCAGATGACGCTCTTGGAGAATGGCACCGTGAGGGCGGAGTTCCTTCTCGTGGGATTCAGTGACCACCCGGAGCTTCAGCACCTGCTTTTCGCTGCGTTCGCTTCCATATACTGTGTCACCCTGATGGGGAATCTCGGCATGATCTTGCTAATCACAGTCAGCTCGCACTTGCACACCCCGATGTACTTCTTCCTCTGCGTGCTGTCCTTCGTGGATGCGTGCTACTCCTCTGTCATTGCCCCTAAATTACTGGTGAACTTGATTTCCGACGAGGAGACCATTTCTTACCATGGCTGTGCTGCCCAGTTATATTTTTTCTGCTCTCTGGTTGACACAGAATCTTTCCTCTTGGCTGCCATGGCTTACGACCGGTACATAGCAATCTGCAACCCCCTGCTGTACACTGTTGTGATGTCCAAGAGGGTCTGTTGCCAGCTCGCTCTTGGAGCATTTCTGGGGGGCATTATGAGCTCAGTTATTCACACTACGAATACATTCCTTCTGGATTTCTGCTCCAGGGAAATAAACCACTTCTTTTGTGATATTTCCCCCCTCTTTTCTTTATCCTGCACTGACACATACACGCATGACATCATTCTGGTGGTGTTCGCTAGTTTGGTGGAAGCTACTTGTCTTCTAACAGTTCTGCTTTCTTATGTCTGTATCATAGCAGCCATCCTTAAAACAGGGTCAGCAGAAGGACGAAGGAAAGGCTTCTCCACCTGCGCCTCACACCTGATGGCGGTCACCATTTATCACGGCACTCTCATCTTCATTTACTTGCGCCCGAGTGCTGGTCATTCAATGGACACTGACAAAGTGACCTCTGTGTTCTACACATTGATTATACCCATGCTGAACCCCCTCATCTACAGCCTAAGAAACAAGGATGTCAAGAATGCTTTTAGAAAAATAATTAACAAAAAAAGCCCATTGTAATATAAGAAATGGGCTGAGCAATTTGTGTGACTTTTTTCACTTCGGTTTCTGCTTTTTTAAAAAAAGTTAAATTAATATGGATATTTCACATATCTGTATGTCTTGATTCCCTGACTGCATAAGAGCACTAGAGTTTCAGAATCAGCTGGGTTCTCTCAACCTGCTTGTGTGATCCTATTTTTGCTTACATTAGAGTTCAAATATTTAAGGTTTATTTCAGCAGAGCACTCGCCCCTCACTTTGTCTTCCACTAACCATATATTTCTACATTTTCATTTCCTTCTTTAAACATTTCTACAAAGTACTCTCAGCAGTGCATAAATTATTGATAGATCATGATTCCCACTGATGAAAGAAATTAGGTGCAGTTGACAGTCATAAATTGATTTAATTCCTGTGTAAGTGTATGCCCATTATTACTTTCTTGTGTGAATGCACTCATACCAAAAGGCTTTTCTCAAACTTTAACCCATACTTAATTGTTTTATGAGTTTCCTTTCTCTTCCAACTGGTACTCTGTACTCTAAATCTCATGAGAACATTAGATGTACTCTGAAAACTCATAGTCTGAGTCATCTCGTAGCCACCTATGTGCACATTTCACCTCTCTACAGTGGTTATTCATTAAATCTAATTCATGAGTCCCCCCCCACTTTTTTTTTTTTTTTTTTTGCAGGACCAAGGTGCAAGCTCACGACCTTGCATATGCCAGGCAGGCACTTTTGCCATAGAACTATCTCCTCAGCCCCATCTTTTGTTTCTTCATTGTGGCACCAACCCTAAGGCTGCATTCTAAGTAAATACTTAGGAAACAAATTATTTTTATTTTTAGTTAAGATCATATGCACCAATGGAAAACAACTCTCAGAAACTAATCGTTCCTCTTGAATTCTTCTTTGTGCTCCGTGGTGGTACTGTGTGTATAACTGATTATTGCAGGATGCTACTAAATACAGAGACGTTTTAAAAATCTTTAGTAAATGGCTTTCAAATATTGGCTGAATAAAATTCTGGTTCTTAAAGATTTTTTTGAATATACAGGTCTGAATATACAGGTCTGAATATACGGGTCTGAATATACAGGTCTGAATATATGGGTCTGAATATATAGGTCTGAATATATAGGTCTGAATATACAGGTCTGAATACACGGGTCTGAATATACAGGTCTGAATATACAGGTCTGAATATACAGGTCTAAATATACAAGTCTGAATACACGGGTCTGAATATACAGGTCTGAATATACGGGTCTGAATATACAGGCCTGAATATATGGGTCTGAATCTACAGGTCTGAGTCCTCTTGATGTGTAAGTGCACGTGCCTCCCTGCCAGAGCCACGAATGGGAACTGGAGCTACCAAGGTTGGGGTAGCAGCTTAAGTGACTGTGACAGCCTACACTTAGGGAAAGTGGGGCTGGGTTGTAAAATTGAAGAGTTCAATAAAAATGAGGATGGTAGGGAGGGTGAATTAAAACAAAACAAAACAAAAAATAACATCTGAGGTTAAAAGTAACGGTTGAGTTGTAAATTGAATGCAGAGTGGTAGTTCATGAATTGTAGTGCATTTTCTTAGAAAATTATCCACAGATATCAATAAAGTGTAGGGCCTGTGCCAGTGTGAGCTTTCAATAATGAAGACATGAACAGCATCCCTAGCTTGAGGAGGACTTCAGACTTTGCTTGGAATTTTCAGCAGTCTCTGAAAGGCATGGGTTCATCAAAGTAGAGAGAAACTGATTCCTTCATTTCTAGGTGCAATTCTTGCCCATGGCCCATGAGATGGGGTAGCACAAAAAATTGTCAAAAAATCGCTCTGGGATTCATTATCTAAACTCATTTCTTGAGGGTGTGGGTTGTGAGGTTGACATCCTGGCATTGTTTCAGGCTGGGCAGCAAAATCATGGTTATTTGATTTGGTATGGAGAAATCTTTACCTAGGAATAAGCAGAAATGAAGGCAGAGTTAAGCAAACATTAGTCCTCTGGGTGTTGGCTCAGAGGAGAACTCTGTAGATGGAGTCTTGTCTCCTAGTTGAGCAGGCTCTGAAGAGCTCAGGACAGAGAGCGAGGACTGCATGGGGGCTCCTTAGGCAATGATCAGCACTGCCCTCTCTGCACAGTTGGGAAATCAGGCCCTGATATTTGGCTCAGGGTAATCCTAATGAGTCTCTTGTGCAAGACCACGTACAATGTAAGTACCAGAAAGATAAACAGATAGGTAGACAGAAAGACAGACATGCAGACAGACAGACTCTTGTATTGATTATGGTAAGGCCTTGAATAAGAGAGGACAAAATGCTTGAATATTGTCACACAACTAGTAAGTACATGACAGACTGAACACAATCTGTGTCACTCTAATATCCCAGTTGTTACAAACTTTCATATTTTTATCATTTCCAAAAGATAAAAAAGTTAAAATGAAAATAATTCTTTTAACATGCATAAAATTTAAAAAATAAAAAAATAAAGTAAAACATGGAAAATCATTAAAACAATGTCTTTAAAGTAAAAAGAAATGTCAATTCGTGAAAATGATATGCAGTGAAAATTTATGAGCAGAATAGATTTATTAAGAGAAAGAAAGCTTCTGTCTGGGAAGGGGGACAAAAGGGGACCCGAGCGGGTTGCCTTGAAAATAATTTTAAATTATGGATTTGCCAAGATTTTTACAGCTATCACTATATCTACCATGAATTTGATAAACTATCTTATGTCAGGAAGGTTATTTTTTTTCTGATATGTAATTATAAAATATTATATTATACATTATAAGTAGATTATGTAATAAATACATTATATATCAGAATTATATATTACAAAATAATAACAACTATCATCTTATTATAAAAAGAATAAAAATACAACAGTATTTCAAAAAAGTTAAAGTGTAATTAATACATTGCATATTTTTATTTACAAAGTCGTTACTTAGGGTACAAGATAGAAAAAATGAGATATTGTCCCAATGATATTATCAAAAGCTCTCTTTTCAATGAACCAAAAATCTATCATAGAATTCAAATTCCAATCAAATGAGGAATAGATAAGAAAGTTGTCATCATATATATAAATACTTCTATTATATATCTATTATAAATTATTATTCTATTCGGTTAGCTATTATACATTATGATTCTATAAATATGGATACACTTATATTACAGTGCTATGATGATTCTAATTCTTCTGGGAAGAGTCCTGCAAGGTGGATACCTGAGTTGAAAGTGCCCTCTAATCCTAGTTGTTTCAGGAATCTCCACACAGACTTCCATAGTGTTTGCACCATTCTACACACTCACAAGCAATGAGAATTGTTCCTATTTTGCCAAAGTTCTGTTAGCATATGCTTTTTATTGACTTATTGATGGTTTCCATTCTTTCTGAAGTGAGATACAATCTCAGTGTTGATTATTTTACATCTCTCAGATGATCAATGAGGTTGAACATTTTCCATATTTTTATTTGCCACTTTTATTTCTTCATCTGATAAGTGTATATTCATCTCAGATGCTCATTTGTGGATTGGATCACTCAATACAGGAAGTTTGATTTTTCAATTCTTTATATGATCATGTCCTTTGTCCGAGGGACAACTGAGTATAATTATCTCATTTTTTTGGTGATTAATTTTGTTGTGAAAAAGATCTTCAACACAGTGAGATCCCATTTGTTGATTCTTTGTAGTATTTCATATGTGGCCTGTGTTGTTTTGCATGAAGTCTGCCTGTACCTATGCCTTCAAAGCTTCTACCTACTTTCTCTTCTAGTAGATTTAGTGTTTCATTTCAAGTATTTAGATCTTGAACCATTTTAACCTTGATTTAGTGCATTTTGGTAGACAAGGGTCTTTCAGTTTTCAGCATGTGGAAAGCCAGTTTTTCCAGCACCATATGTTAAAGAGGTTATTGTTCTTTTTTTTTTCTTTTGTCTTTTTGAGACAGGGTCTTGCTGTACAGTTCAGGCTGGCCTTGAGATCACTTTTATAGCCCAGGCTGGTCTCAAACTCTCACCGATCTTCCCGCCTTAGCCTCCTGAGTGCTGGGAGTACAGGCGTGCACCACCATGCCCAGCTGAGGTTATTGTTCTTGCAGTGAAAATGTTTGGTCACTTTGTCAAAGATAAGGTGGTTGAGAGTATTTGTACTTGTGTCTTCAACATCTAATTTGTTCCGCTGATCCTTGGTTCTGTACATTTGCCCATGCCATGTTGAATTTATTTATTTATTTATTTATTTATTTATTTATTTATTTTTTGTCTTTTTGAGACAGGGTCTCGCTATGCAGTTGAGGCTGGTCCTGCACTTACTTTTGTAGCCCAGGCTGGTCTCAAACTCGCACCAATCCTCCTGCCTCAGCCTCCCAAGTGCTGGGATTACAGGCGTGAGCCACCATGCCCGGCTCTGAATTTGTAATAGTAGCTTTGTAGTAAAGTTTACAGTCAGAGATTGTAATGCTTCCTGCCTGGACTTTGCTGGCCAGGATTGCCTTTGATGTTGTTTTATTCCTTTCTCTTTTCTAATACCTCTAGATGTTTACAGAATTATATTGACTAGGAGTCCTCATAAAGGACATCCTTATCATTCTCCTGATTTTAGAGTGTAAGTGTTCAGTTTTTAACTAGTTAAGTATAACATTAGCTGTTGGTTTATCATAGGTAGTTTTTATCAGACTAAGTTAAAGTACACCCAGCCAAAAAATAAATAAATAAGTAAACAAATGAAGTATACCCAGTCAAATTTTCTATTTTTTTAAATCATGAGTGGGTATAGGACTTAGTCAGATGCTTTATTTTTGCATATATTAAGATTATTATGGGAATCTTTCTATTTGGTTCTGCCAACATGGCATATTACATTTATTGATTTGTGTGTGTGTGTGAGACCATCCATGCACATCAGAATCCTACTTGGTCATGGTGTATAATCTTTTTAGGAAGGATACTGGGAAGTTTGGACTAATAATATCATTATTAGCGAGGAAACAAGTATCTAAGAAATTTGGCTATACATTCATTTATTTTAAATTATTTAGCCAGTATTGCAAAGTTCCTGTTGATAATGTGGCTGTTGCTGAAGGAACTGTATCAGATGAATGAAGAACCCAGGGCCTGAAAAGTTCTTTGCCTTTAAGTCCTGTTGCAGGTATTGACAAATTCCATGGAAGGCGAACATAATACAATAAATTGAAAAATTGGGAGTTCCTTTCTTGTCGGCCTTGTAAAGGCTACTTGGGCTGCCCTGAGAGCTTAGCAGACTAGGCAGAGCAAAGCAGCCAGGGTTGCATTTCCAGTGTGCTGTGCCATACGGGCCGACCCATGGGGCATGCTAAGACTGTGACTGAGACTGGGTATGGTGGTGCAGACCTGTAATCCCAGCACTTGAGAGGCTGAAAGCAGCAGAATCACTGTGACAAGTCTGGTCTACATAGTGATAGCCTGTAGACTCTGTAGACCCTGTCCTAAATATAGGGGAAATTTTGTTTAAATAAAATCTCCTTTTTTCATCAGTTTTGCAGGAGCTGTGCTTTGTGTATTTAGTAACTACTGAATGGCACCCTCCTGCAGAGCATTAGATCACAAAATTAAAATTAAAGATAGAAAAAAGGAATAAAGAGCACTGTATTTTAAAAAATTTTTAGTCTCAACAAGGAATTGTTCTTACATATTTAGCACTTATTGACGCTAAACTATTATGAGGGGCACTATTTATAGACTGGAAGTGTTTCATAGTAGAGACACCAAGAAGATTAATCTCAATTGTCTAAAACTCCCTCAGGATCATCAACTATATTATTAATCCTTCTTTGAAAACAATTCAAACTAATTTATGGTACAAGGTCTCACTACACTGCTCAGACTTGTACTGATCCTTCTGTCTCAACTTCCCCAGTCCTGAAATTACAGGTGTTCAGGACCACAGCTGGTTTTGGTGGCCAGCACAACATGCCCAGGTTTCCCAGGCCATCATGGCATGTGGTACCGGGGAACAAACTCAGGTCCTTGCACTTGCCAGGCAGGTCCTTAGGCCACCAAGATACCTCCAGTCTAAGCCCCAATATATGGTTCTAGGAAAGATATATCAAAGAAAACGAAAGGCATGACAGGATCCATTATGAAAGTAATGATACTATTATTATTATTATTATTATTATTATTATTATTATTATTATTTTATAATTTCTACATGATTTTTCTAGTTTAGGGCCTGAACGCAGGCTCGGGGGCTAGGGGTTCAATCCCCAGGACTGCCGTGCTGCCACCCCCCACCTTGCTGTGTGCCATGATGACAATTGAGCCTGGATGTGGTGGTGTGCACCTGTAATTGCAGCTCTTGGGAAGCTGTAAACAGGTGAATCACTAGGAGCCACTAGTAAGGAGACCCTGAATGCCCTGCAGAGCTTTCCTTAAAGTACAAAAAGAAAGAAAGAAAGAAAGAAAGAAAGAAAGAAAGAGAAGGGAAGGGAAGGGACGGGATGGGATGGGAAAAGAAAAGAGAAAGAGAAAAAAAATTCCCTTGTTTAGAAGGTTGAGGATGTCCAGTAATTAAGAGGCTATGTAGTAGAAATTACTTTTCAACAAAGATTTCTACTTTAAATTGTTCCTGCCTCAGCTTTCCTAGGTGTAGCGATTATGGTGTACACCACTTTGCCAGTATAGCTTATAAAAAGCATAACAAGGAGGGCAGAGAGATAACTCGGAAGACTAAAGTGCCTGCTTAGGCAAGAATAGGGACCGAGGTTCCATCTTTGGCATCAGGTTTTGTGATATCCCCAAGCCCAGGGCAGGCTGAGCTGGCCAGAGTCTGGGCAACATGGTGCATGCCTGCAACCCCAGCACTGGGAAGACTCAAAACAGGAGGATTGCTATGAGTGAGACATATAGAGAGACCTGCAGTGACCAAATACATAAAAAAGCTAAAATAAAAAAGGTTCAAAAAATATTCCTGGTAAATGACATTCTACTTTAATAGATCCAAATCAGAGACGTCCTGATCACAATTCATGATTCTGTTATCTAAGATCGCATATATTTGGGGGAGTTAAGCTTTGCATTCTTTTATTTTGCAATTAGTATATCTGAATAAAGAGACCGATAAGCACAGCAAATTGATCTTGATTTGCCGTAACTACCATGTGTGTTAAGGAAGGGAGGTAATGTCTTCATATCCTTTCAAGTATCACCAACCTGTGAATGGTCATATGTAAGTGAACATCAAAAACATTTAAATTTATCATTTGTCTTTATAAGCGAAACTTACAAAAAATCATAAGTTGACAATATATCATACAAGTGGAAACTCTAAACTTATTTTCCAAAAAATTTTTCCTCTTCATAGGGTGGTTCTGCCACCATCATCTCTTACACCCTGGGGAAGTATCCGTCAGATGCTACCTTGAAAGCCTTAACAGTATCTCTTAGAAGCCCGCGGCAGGTATAAAACATGCAATATCAATCTAAGATTTTAGCTTCAGAGAGGGCAGTGAAAGCCTTCAAATCCCTGTCTTTAACCTGGATTTTTCAACGGCTTCTTCTCATGTTTTGACCACATGAAGTTGATTCAAGTCTGATGAAGTAGTAGGATTTTGAATAAGTCCTTAGACCAGTACTTTTTAATTCCTGCTTGAAGAGTGTGCATGTATTTGTAGATTCATTATAGCAGGACTCAACTGCTTTGTTACTTTATTAAAAGCCATGAAATGAATCCTCTGTCATTCATGATTTGCTATCTAATTAGGCACACAGGATGCTATTACATGGGTAGACTTTGTTACTTGCTCTGCCAGTTTGGTTCTCAGCCGGAAAGCTTGAGCTAGAAATGCAGGGCCAAAGCATGCTGTCCTCACACTGAGAAGCCTTGTAGCTGCAAGTCAAAGGAGACTGATACTCTGAAACCCTGTAGATCTTTTGTCAGTGTCAGCCATCTGGATGAGTCATGGCTTTTGCATGACCCATTTGATCTCTACGAAACCTGAGAGACTACTTTCTCTCTAGGTGACTCTCCTTAGGCACGCTATGCATCATGAATCACGTTGCTCTGTGGGCATTTTATAAACCGATATTACATTGTGCAAAACGATGGGTCTGAATTTGTCAGTAGTCAGATATTTATTAAACAATGGTCGAAAGGTAAACGGGGATATTTAAAGCATCAAGTTTATATTGCCAACTGAGAAGCAATCAGAATAATTTCTTATACACAACTATAATGGAACACATTAGAGTTATAATGCTATGATACAGAGCTCCAGAGTTTAAGGCTTTTATTCTGCTTTATAGAACAAATAAAACATATTTACAGAAAAATATAACTTGTATACAACATGCCATAAACTCAGTACATAATTTTTAAAATAACACATGATAATCACTAAGAAGCATGAGCCAACATGTTCACGTCATCGAAATTATGATTTTCATTCCCTCCACCTGGACACTTCTCTCCAGAAACCTGTCACCCCAGACAGGGTGGTCTCTCACTTGGATTCTCATTTATTTTATTTTTTCTCTTACTGAGTTCCCCTTCACTGTGTGCTGCTTGTTCTATTCTCTGAAAATTAAATTTCCTTTCCAAGATTCTTTTCTCACGGTCTAGGTTTCCACAACTTGCTTTGCCCATGAGTGCTTCTCCTTCTCCATGATATCTATGTATAATTTATTTCAAATTATTTATTATAAAATATTTTATAATACAAAATGCAACGATAGCATATTCAACAAGGTATATATTAAGCAGTGAATGCTTAAGAATGACGGTATCAAATCATAAGGTACTCAAGAAACAAATGAGACTATGGAACACTAGTACAGATTAGAAATTTTCCAAAATTAAAGAGTATCATATATTCATTCAACATCAACAATGAAATAGAGTACATTTAAGGAACTACTATTAATATACAATGCTTTACATATACAATATTATATTAAATTAATACTGCATAAAACAGCCTAAACTATATGACTCGAAGAAAACAACAATAGTGCATATTTGTTTCTGTAGAAATTTGAAGGTATTTGGAGTACTTAAAGTAATGCCTACTTACTTAAAATAATTTTTGTTTCAACTTTTTCACAGCCTCCTTCACATCCCTGTTCCGCAGGCTGTAGATCAAAGGGTTCAGCATGGGAATCACCAGAGTGTAGAACAGTGAACACATTTTGTCCTGATCTAGGGAGTAGGCAGAGCTGGGGCGGAAGTACATGAAGAGCATGGTTCCCTGGAAGATGGCGACGACGGTGAGGTGGGAGGCACAGGTGGAGAAAGCCTTGAGCCTGCCTTCAGCAGAGCGGATCTTCATGACTGACTGGAGGATATAGCAATAGGAGATAACTACACTGAAGATTGTGCAAAGTTCTATGAAACCGAAAATTGTGAAAATCACTAGCTCATTGACCTGAGTATCTGAACAAGATATTAGGAGGAGAGGAGGAACATCACAAAAGAAATGGTTGATCTCATTGGACCCACAGAAACACAAACGGAATGTCAGGGTGGTGTGGATCAGAGCATCTGTGAGTCCCACCAGGTAAACCCCAGCCAGGAGCTGGGAACACAGCCTGCTGGACATGTGGGCCGTGTAGAGCAAGGGGTTGCTGATGGCCTGGTCTCTGTCAAAGGCCATCACGGCCAGCAGCACACACTCTGCATCTGTAAAGACACAGAAGATGAAGAATTGCAGAGCACAGCCAACGAATGGAATTGAGCTTCTCTGAACAAGTAGATCCAGCAGCATCTTGGGCCCCACTGTAGTGGAATAGCAGAAGTCAGAGAACGACAGGTGGCTGAGGAACAGGTACATGGGTGTGTGAAGCCGGGAATCCACCCTGATAAAAATGATCATTCCAACATTTGCTAAGAAAATAATGACATAAACAAATAGAAAAACCGTGAAAAGAGCTATTTTTATTTCAGGAGCATTCACAATTCCCATGAGAAAAAATTCAGCAAGCAATGAACAATTTGAAGCACCCATTGCTCTTTCTTTCTTGTTTTAAACTGTTGAAAAATCAAGAGAATAATAGGTTACGGATTGATTTTTCTGCCTTTTCAAAAATGTTATTATGATGAAAGCTATGCTGTATTTCTCCAAATCGTTTTATATGTTGCAAGAAATTGACAAAGAAAGAGTCACTATTAAAAGAATGTTATCATGATAAAATGTTGATTTTTATTTTAACATGTACATAATTCTTTAGATGTGTGACTTACCTTGTTTCTGTCTCTCTCTGTCTCTCTGTCTCTCTCTCTGCCTCTCTCTCTGCCTCTCTCTGTCTCTCTCTGTCTCCCTCTCTCTCTCTCTCTCTCTGTCTTTCTTTTATTTTTGTGTATTTCATAGAGGTTTTCACTGTGCAACTCCAATTCCTAGTAACAATTCTGCTTCCCCTCCCCAGTTCTGGCATTACAGGCAGGCGCCACCATGCCCAGTCTTGGAACTATCTGAGCATGCCTTGGGCAGGACAGCCTTGTCTGTGGTTCCAGGGACTGAGCCTTGGCCTTTGTGCTTACCGATGCAGGCACTTAGACCGCTTTGCTTTTTCTGAGTCTCACTTGAATGGAATTTTATCATTGATTCTTTGGTAGTAGAACAATAGATGTGCCACGGAGCTATCTCCCCAGCCCCTAAAAAGTATATATCAGTCTGATTGCTTCTTCTACTGATCTTTTCTGTACGCCAACAACTCTGGTAGGAAATTGTCTTGTTTTGGAGAAGGATTGGAGGACTTTTCCACTACAAGAGATTGATAGAGAAAATTTTAAATCTTAACTGAGTCAAGAAAAAACACTATGCAAGTAAAAAAAAATATATATATCATTAGCCCCAGAAGTGTTTTAGCACTATAATGACACTCCTAAGATAGTATTCTTTAGAAAGGGCAAACTTTGGGCTGGGGACATAGCTCAGTGGAAGAAGTGCTTGCCTGGAAAACTCAAGAAACTGAGTTGAATCCCTGGTACCAGTACCACCAGCACCACCAAGAACAACAACAAATAGGATGAGCTTGATTTCAGTTTACGGTGCTAGGGGCTTCAGCCATCATCACTTGGTTCCTCTACCTGTTGCATGGTGGAAGTGCAGGCAGAGGAAGCTGCTGACCTCTGGTGTCTAGGAAGTAAGGAAAGAAAAACATGTGCTAGCTTCTCAGTAACACAGTGAAGGGCACAACTTCTTGTGGCCGCAAGATTCCCTGGTGCCCCCTCTCAACAGGTCCATCGCTGACAAATTTCATAAAAGCATTTTATTTATTTATTTGGTACGTCTCATTATGCAGCTCAGACTCAGTGATCCAGCTGTCTCAGACTCCCTAAGGCTTCCTTCCTTCCTTTCTTTCTTTCTTTCTTTCTTTCTTTCTTTCTTTCTTTCTTTCTTTCTTTCTTTCTTTCTTCTTTCTCCTTCTCTTTTTCCTCCTCTTTCTCCTTCTCTCTCTCATATACACACTCTCTCCTTCAATCCCTCATTTTTATTATTTTTAGTCCTTGGCATTGAGTACAGAGCTGTAGCACAGAGCTTCTTTCCTCACACTTCATTGTCAATTTCTTTATTTATATTTGATCCAGCCTCCCTAATTTTCAGAGGAGCTTAGGCTGGGCCATGACTTAGTACCCTCCAGCCTCAACCTCCCACAGCACTGACATTTGTGCTTTGCAACACGACAACTGCTCATCTTGGTCGTTAGTCCTGTCCTGAACTGTCCTACCTTGGACATTGCACACAATTTGCAAGAGCATGAGGCAAGCCCTGGCTCTATTTTCTGTGATTGTAGAGGACAATTAAGAGAGCCAATGTGTCTTAATTGTTATTAACGTCTTTGAAGATTCTTTACCTGTTCACAGCAGTCTGTGTGTGTGTGTGTGTGTATTTCAGGTGGTACCATGTGCAGGTCACATAAGCTTTTGTGTATGTGCGGTACATATCATATACTCTGGAATTTTTGTGCATCTCCATGTAGTAATCAATCAAAAATGTTATTCCATTTTATCCTTGCTTACAAGTCTTATTCTGTGAGCCCCAGACGGGGCATACATGCCTTGAAAAACAAGAACACGGTAAGCTCATGCTTACTTTTTTTTTTAAAAATTAGGTTTATCGTTTCAATTTAAATATTCAAATAGTCACATTCAATATAGCGTATTCTAACTGTACATGGTATTTATTAGTCCCTCTTTATCCCCAACACCCAGTGCAAAGTTTACTGTCTCTTGCTGGGAATAGTGACTAAAGAAATAGGTGTACATAATGACTTAGGGGAAACGTGCGTAAAGGATGAAGAAAAGCATCTAACTAGGCCACAGGTGATGCAAAGGCACAGAGACGCTGATGGCCCATGTTTCCGGAAATCAGAAGTCGCGTACCAGTGCCTCTTCTGTTTATTTTTTATTCTAAACTAACGTTACGTTAATTCAAGACGTAATTGTCCTTTCCAGCACACTTCAACTCACTACTTCTCTAATTGCCAAGATTCTACCCTAATGTACTCTCCTTCCCTGGTGGGCTTCTACATAGGTGCGAGGCTTAATATCTGTATCAAGGAAGGAAATTCTCTGTCTATTGAAAGAAGTAGTTAGTGTGTAATCTAGTTTTATTCTGTTTTTAATTTTTTTTTTTTTTTTGTACTGCGGTTTGCAGTTGGTCTTTGCGCTTGCCAGGTAGGCAGACACTTATGGCACTGAGCTCTATCCTCAGGCCTTTTCCTTACCAGTTTTCCATGCTTGCATCTGGTAAGGTAAACAGCTGATTTGAAGAAAACATTATAAAGCCTAATAACCATTGTTGAATTCCAGTTGTTTTGCGTCGTGAAATTGGTTATCGTTGCTAATGTTCATTTTGGGCAATCTTTCATTCTCTTCAAAAGATACAAAAAGAAAAGAACAAAGAAAAGAATAGAGGAAAGAAAGGAAAGATTTTTCTCACAACACTGTATTGAGACATTTTCTCCACATTGTAACTGCAATGTCTTTATTTCCATATTATGTGAAGCCTCACTGTGCATGGACTGGTTAGTTTACTTCATTTCTACTCTTTCCTTGAAAATATGAGCTTAACTGGTAAATAAACAGGATTGGCCATGAAAGAGAGTATCAAAAGTCAACTAAGAAACTCTTATACTTCAGTGTAATTTAGATTGGATGAAAACTTTAAAAACATATCTTTTGCATAACAGAAGTAAGGACGAAAACTTACCAGAGGACCCACCACTTAATAATCCACAAGGACAATGAGACATGCCATTTCGAGATATACAACACTTTCTTACCATTAAATGTTAGTTTAACTATTTATATCATTAAATTCCACTGTATGCACATTCATTGTTCACAGTTCAATGTCAGTCTTCAAACAACCACCATTTAATGTGTGTTCCAAGCACATGTAGTGCAGTCATTTAAAACCACTTCATATGTCTCAGCTTCTGCAGAGCCTCCTTCACATCCTGGTTCCGCAGGCTGTAGATCAGAGGGTTCAGCATGGGAATCACCAGGGTGTAGAACAGGGAGGTCATTTTGTCCTGATCTAGCGAGTAGGAAGAGCTGGGGCGGAAGTACATGAAGAGCATGGTTCCCTGGAAGATGGCGACGACGGTGAGGTGGGAGGTGCAGGTGGAGAAAGCTTTGAACTTGCCCTCAGTAGAGCGGATCTTCATGACTGACAAGATGATATAGCAGTAGGAGACAAGCACTCCTGAGATTGTACTCAGTTCAATGAATCCAAAAACTGTGAATAAAGCCAGCTCATTAACTTGTATGTCAGAACAAGAAAGGAGAAAAAGTGGAGGCAGATCACAGAAGAAATGATTAATCTCATTGGACCCACAGAAGCACAAGCGGAATGCCAGCATGGTGTGGATCAGAGCGTCCGTGAGTCCCACCAGGTAAACTCCAGCCACCAGCAGGGAGCACAGCCTACTGGACATGTGGGCCATGTAGAGCAAGGGGCTTCTGATGGCCTGGTACCTGTCAAAGGCCATCACGGCCAGCAGCAGGCACTCAGCATCTGCAAAGATACAGAAGGTCAGAAACTGCAGGGCACAGCCCAAGAAAGAGATGGAGCCCTTCTCAGAGAGAAAGTCCACCAGCATCTTCGGTCCAATGGCCGCGGAGTAGCAGAGGTCACAGAGAGAGAGGTGGCTGAGGAAGAAATACATGGGCGTGTGCAGGTGGGTATCCAGCTTTATTATAGTCATCATTCCGAGGTTTGCTGACAGATTGATGAGGTAAATGATGAGGAATAAGGTGAAAAGTGTCACTCTGATGTTTGTGTGACCAGTAATGCCCAATAAAACAAATTCCTTCAAGGAAGAACAATTTCTATTGTCCATTATTCTTGCTCTTATCTTAATTTCAAGAAATGAGAGGTGCATTTTAAATATTTCTGTACATTGCAAACTATCAGCAAATAGAAATTCTTTGATTCTTTTTTTATAGTTTCCTTTGTCTTCATAAATAACCACTGCATACTTTTAGGAACAATATAATCATCAATTAAAAATAGAAGCTAAGGGGCTGGGAGGATAGCTGCGTGGAACAAGTGCCTGCTGGGCAAAGGCAAGGTCATGAGTTTGAACCCTGGTCCTGTAAGAAAAAAATTGAAGTTAAGAATTTTTGAATGATGAAATTGAAACATGAGTTGTAATGTGCATGGGGCGGTGCTTCAGATAGAACACCCGATCATGAGCATAGGGTCTTGAGTTTCATTCCCTGCTTCTAAAAAATAATCAAAATATATTAGCCTTTTCGTATCTTCTCTAATTTTGATGCACGTGTTATGTCTTTACTTCTGTTAATATGTATTTGATCATCTGAAATCTCAGTATGCCTTCCAAATATATGAGTGAGACACAATCTTGACAAAAATCTGTTTAAATGTAATATAAAGCTTGGCATTTTTTGGCAAGTAGCCATTAACAGGGAGAGTTATAGTTTTTATCCTCTGAAAAATTTATCATGAAAAACATTCATTATGGATTCAAAACAACCTATGCGTTCTAAAATAGGTGGTATTGTTGAAATTAAAGATAATAACAAAATTTTAATTTTTAAGCCTCCTTTGGAAGACATGAAAAAATTACCTGACATTTTTCTTTAAATAATATGGCAATTTTTTTTCTTCTCATTGATGTATTTCATATACGATCTCATACCACAGCTCAGAATGGTAGTAATTCTCATTTTCAACCTCTCCAGCACTGGGAATATAGTTGTATGCCCCAATGCCCAGACTCATTCTCCCACACACTTAGTCTTGGAGGTGTGGGGAGCTAAGGCTGCCGCTGAGACATGCAGGACTGGAGATCAAACCCTGGTCACTATGCTTGCAAAAGCAGTCACTTAGAATGCTGAACTATCTCTCTGGCTCTATATAGTGATTTTTGGTAGAGTGATCTTTGCTTAATGTAGAGGTAGTTTACAGGTTAAAGGTTAGCTTTTCCACTCAAAAGATAAGCTAAAATGCAAATTGGGAAGCATATTTTAAGCATTACACTTGGATTATGTTAAACTTAGAAATGTGTTATTTACATACAGAAAATATGCATTCAAAATATTTGAAAACAAAATGAAGAACAATTTCAAGTTAGAGACGTATGGCTCCTATTCTTGAGTTGATGAATATTTAGAAAATGACACGGGCTTTCACGTCTCCCATAATGCTTAGCTGAATGTGAGAAATACATGGTGAGCGTTGTGTATATGTGAGAGTTCTTCTTTGACTGCTTGACATGGTTGTTTTGCTGTATATTGACCATGCATTCAAATCTTTGCACGTTTGTCTTGCTAACTTGACACTGACCGATACTGTGATTCTTCAAATATGTATTAATTAGGCAAGGACAAACTCCTTAATTAGTTGTACAGTGATAAAATAAATAATACCTGCCAGTGAACTGAGAGATAATAGGAAAATATGTAAAATAGATTTTGCGGATACAAATGCATTCAATTCGAGTCTTCCAGTTATGAGGAGAAATCATTCATTTTAAAAGTTGTATGTCGGCATGTGTCCTGCCAAGCATTCTGTCATAAGATCTCTAAGTTTTCTCCAATCATGTATGTTTCTTCATTTTTGTCAAACCTTTTAAATTTGGAAATTCAAGAACTTACCAGAGAAGAACATTGCTGTGTGAATTGAACATTATTAGGCCTATGGCATTTTATTACAACAGAAAGCTCTGGGGACTTAACATCCTCAAGCTGCATTTATTAATCTTTGCCATTGTGCAAACATGTAGTTCATTGTATTGTCCCCTGTGACTGTAAGAACCACTAATCACCAACTGGGCTTATGTCTGACTATAGTCACCACCTCTCATAAGTTAGATTGAAATTACAAATAAATGTGGCACCACATAATAGCACAATGTGTGAATATTTTCTGGTTAGAAAGATTATTTGTCTCATTCTTGTCCACTTGAAGCAGAATGTAATTAAACAGTGCTTTAAGGGCTTGTGGTATAGCTCAGCTGACTAAAGAACTAAGTTTGATCCTCAGTACAGAAGAAGAAGAAGAAGAAGAAGAAGAAGAAGAAGAAGAAGAAGAAGAAGAAGAAGAAGAAGAAGAAG